>JAEANM010028432.1:0-10365 GCA_017656035.1 Myanophis thanlyinensis
CAAACACACCATTCTCCTATTCTGGCCTGGCCCCTCTGTCAAATTTTAGAAACCATTGTGGCCCGCGAGTCAAAAAGGTTGCCCACTCCTGGTCTAGTGCATGGGTGTCAAACTCGATTTCATTGAGGGCTGCATCAGGGTTGTGTTTGATCTCGGGAGGGCAGGTGAGGGGGCATGGCCAGAGGAAGCATGGCCCTCTTGATATCACTTATGTTGGGGGCACCTGTGGTGGCCCGGGTGGGCCTGGGGGGGATCCATTTTCTCCAGTGGAGGAAGGCGAGACCTGGGAGAGCACCAAACCCTTGTCATCCAGAGGAGCCGTTGGTGGCTAAGGGCTAAGACAGGACTTCCTTCCTTCCTTCCTTCCTTCCTTCTTCTTTCCTTCCCTCTTTAGTCTCCTTTTTTGTTCCTTCCCCTCTTTCATTATTTTTTCTTCCTTGGTCTCCCCATATTTCCTTCTTTTTCTTTGTCTTTTCTTTTTCTCCTTTCCCTTTTCCTTTTTTGGATGCTCAAATGCAAAAGGAGAAACATTACTCCTTTTGTTTTGTTTTGTTTTTAGTTTGTTCTGCAAGCCCTCTGCAAGTGAAAATGGAGCAGGGGGGGGCTGCATGCAGCCCTCTGGACCCCATTTTTGGCTTGGACGGCATCCTGAAACCCTCTGCCAGCCCCATTTTCATCCTGGAAAGTTCAGAATGTAAAACAGAAATCAAGGACACCAGAACATGAATCTGAGGTTGACATGGCCATTCCCAAAAAGAAGTGGATGACCTTCTGGGCTCCTAATACATCATTGATCTGGGTGTTGGATGGGATCAGTATACCTATCAGCTAACTCCTCCAGCACCTGCTGCTGCTCATTGAGTCACCTTCAGGTTGTTGGTTGATTGCTTATTGAATCCTGAAGTTGACAATTCTGCTGAGAAGAGACCATAATACCATCAAGCAATTGCTAAGAGAAAATGAGTGGTATTATCAGAGGTTTAAAGTGACTGTAGAAATCTTCTAACATTTTGAGAAGACCCATTTTATATTTGGTGAAAAGCTGCCTGCAGACCTACAGGTGGCATTTCTCAACACTGCTCAATGGGATATATGCTTATCTAAGCCCAACTAGATCAGAAAAGTGACATGATTCTAGATACATATCGCACATAAAGAGATTGCTTTATGCCCTTTATTCATGCCATATTATGTTAATTGTTGGCTCCATGTGACATAGATCCTTGGTCTTTCTTCCACCTGTTGATTGTGTAGACACTCAGAACTACATCTTATTATTAATAAATTGTAGATTTATTATGGCATATCAAACTTGCAAGATCACATCAATCCTTAAATAAATGCATCTTTAGTTTTAATGAACTTCTGATTGCAGTGCTATCTCAGAGTAATACGTTGACATACATATATAATTAGTGTTAATAAAGCAAACTGAATTGGCTTAATCAATTGACATTTTCCTCTCCTGAAGTAATCTCAACACCTGGTTGGGCACATGCTGAATTCTTGTGCTTGGGAGCCAGCTTGAGATCCCTTTGTAGTAGGGCTTTCATGCATGGGCTGCAAATATCCATACGATCTCTAAATGGCAATGGCTTTTCTATATCTTTTGGCTACCATTGTGTAATCATCTCAATTTTTGTTACTCAGTAGAAACCCTGTCTTTGAGGCTGGTGTAATAAAATGTGAATCCACATTTATGCCTTGTAAATAAATGAAACTGATAGTTAGGAAAGTGCTTGAAATAGTCCAATTGAACAATTCACTATCCTTTGAACCATGAAAATGAATCCATGAGAGATTAGAGCCTTAATTAAAATCATACAATGAAATTTTCAGTACTAATAAATTAGTCTGTATTTCCTGTGACAACCCTTTTGATTAATGTTATAGGAAATTGTTATATAGGCTTGCAGATCTGATCAGGGAAAGAGTCAAAGAAGTGTGCTTGGGAAGATAAAAGTAGGAAAGAAGATGCCCAAGATTAGCAAATTTCATAGGCAAAAAACAGACAAAATGAGAAACAGAAGAACTTTCTATCTTTCTATCTATCTTCTGTTGTAGTCTGGAAATGGTAAGGTGCTAAAGAGTCAGTGCAACAGAAGTCACAGTTCTGAGAAGATAAAAGAAAATTAATTAAAATAAGACATGTGGTTGACTTGAGCGGTACTATTTACCTTAATAGATTACCAGAAGCACTGTAACATTTGGTGGGTGCATAAAGTAAAACTATATTAAAAATATGTTATCTGGGTAGAAAGAAAACTTGACAATGGTATTAGTCATACTTAACAGCTATACTTCCGTTCTTTCATTTATGTGCTCTGATATATCCTTGGTTCTGGTGAGAATTACTTGATACACAAAAAATAGTTTTCATTCTATTTTTATTAGCAATATTTGCACAGTGTCATAAACTTATTTATTCACAACTCAATCATTTGGGGTATATTGCATTCTTTTTGCACTGAAATGGTTCATAAGTTGCTGAAAGTCAAAGGGGCAGACAGAGTGTTTTTTATTTTATGAATATCAAGTCACTAGCTATTTTAATTGGAAAATTTATAGTACCATCATAACTATTTACCTATCCGCACATAGAAATAGCAATAGCACTTAGACTTATATACTGCTTTATAGTGCTTTACAGCCCTCTCTAAGCAGTTTACAGAGTCAGCATATTGCCCCCAACAGTTTGAGTCCTCATTTTACGCACCTTGGAAGGGTGAAAGGCTGAGTCAACTTTGAGCCTGGTGGGATTTGAACTGCCAAACTGCAGGCAGCCTGTGATCAGCAGAAGCAGCCTGCAGTACTGCACTTTAAACACTGCGCCACTGAGGCTCATGCTCATACATGCCCTTGTTCATATTTTCCTCCTAATTAATTTAAGAGTATCACATCATGTACTACCAATGTATTGTCACACAGTTTTCAAACATGCTTTGATTGTGAATGTCACTCATAATTTGCTTTTGATGCTGGCTGTAGCAAAGGAAGTCCTAGTTTCCAATCACATCTTGGAGTAAACTGTAAAATTAAATTAGTGTTGCAATCCCCATGCTAATGCTGCACCATCATGATTAATTCCAAATAATGTTCAGTCTCAGCAGAAAGAATATAGAAACAAAATGTTTTAGCCTTCTTTACACTATAGATTAATGTTCTTTTCTAAGGATGTTCCTTTTGTTCTTTCTCCTCTTGATTTATCACAACTCTTTGTCTTCCCTAGCAAAAGGAGAAATAATTTAACTATTCAGTGCTGCTCCTTATTGCCCACAGCCTTCATTATGTCTGATAATGTTTAGTTAGAGTTGTTCTTTGGCTTATGACAGTGGTGGCGAACCTACGTCATGAGTGCCAGAGGTGGCACTCAGAGCCCTCTCTTGGGCACATGCGCTGTCACTCCAGCTCAGCTCCATTGTGTTTCTCTGTGGCATTTCTTGCCATTGTTTGCAGGGAAGCAGAAGTTTGTGGGACTAAAAAAAAGTTAAGTCAATCAATTCCAACTTCTTGTGAAAGAAAAAGATCTCGCCTCCCAGATGTCAGTTGCTTTTCCTTCAAAGCTTCAGGTGTTGTGATGCCCTGCCTCCCTGTTGGCCAGCTGGTCTTCTGCATGCGCAACTTGCAGTTTGGGCACTCAGTCTCTAAAAGGTTCGGCATCACTGGCTTATGACCTCCCTCCCTCCTTCTTTCCCCATCCTACTTTTCTGTCATTTCTGAAAATTAAAATCACATATTTTTCCAAAGTTAATTGAAACACATACACCCCTCAAACCCTCTAGCAAACATAGCAAAGCACTTCTATTTTGAGCCTTTTTGAAGGAAGAATAAATGCTAGTAAAAAATTTAAAACTCTTATCAGTAAAAGGCTTAACTACAGGGCTTCAGTTGGTAAAGAAGTATCCTCACAATGTCTGCAAACATGAGCAAAGTATGTTCTGCAAGACAAAGTTTGGTACCAGTGGTGAAATTCAGCCAGATCGCACCACATCGCCCAAACTGATAGTAGAAATCTGAAATTGGTCCCGCCCGCCCACCCACCCTTGCCCTTATCCTTCCTTATACGAGCATTGTTTTTTTCCTTACTTATCTGAATCAGCTGTTTGGAGCATCTACGGAGCTTTCCTGATGATCCCCACTGCCTCTGGTGCCTCTCAAAGCACTTTAAAGAGCCATGCTGCAGCACGTTTGGCACTCATGCGCGTGCAGCGAATCGGTAGCAAAACCGGTCGGATTCCACCCCTCTTGGTACATGTCTAGAGTAAATACTCTAGGCATGTCTAGGATATATTCTTCAAGGGAAAATGTTTGTGACTTAGTCCTAGCAAATCTGGACAGAAGCATGGACCTTTATTCAAATAGCATGAAAGTTAGTTTTTTGTTTTGTTTTTTGCTGTACCATAGAATTGACCTCTAAGTCTCTCAGGGAAAGGGTTAGGAGAGGTGACTCCATGCTCCTGTGCTTTGCAAAAAAATAAATAAATTTTTTTTTGTGAAAATTAGATGAATTTAATTAAGATTAAATTAAGATGCAGTTATGCTGCCTTTAACTGCCTTGTTGTTGTTATTTGGCAACCCAGTAAATGGTTAAGATTAAGAAAAATAATACATTGGATTCATTATAAATTCAGTTACTCTAATTTTTTTTAGAAATGTTAAGATAGTAATATGATGCACTGTTTGAAAGCATCTTAACTGCTTTAAACTGCATTTGTCGGGAAATAACATACTTGTTCATCTCCTAAATCTGGGCCCCAAGGAATGAAGTCCAGAAATTTACTTTCTTCCCCTCAACACTTCCAGAATTCTCTTTATCTTGGTAGCGACAGAGTTGAGATTTCTTAAAGTTAAAGCCCACACATTTGAAGAGTGCCTGAGTAAAAGAAAAACAACACAAAGAATAGAGTGTTTTCTTTTTAATCTGAAGAATTAACATTGTTTCTGCAAAAGTAAGCTCTGCTTTAAAGCTATTTAAAAGTAACCTGAGAAGTTAATATATAAGAGTGAGTCTTAATATGTTGTATGTCTTGGAATAGAAGAATAGAATGCTGCTTCTGCTGATATTTGACTTTAATACAGTATTTATCAACCCTGGCATGTTTGCTTGGAGAATTCTGGGAGTTGAAGTCTACACATATTAAGGTTGTCAAAGTTGAGAAATACTGCACTAGCATATATCTACCAAATTACCATTCCTGTTGATTAGACTTTCTAATAATTGTCTGCATTTTGCCTTCTGTGTACATGCTGCCAATTTTCCTAGCACCTCTGTCATCTGGAACTCAAATATGAAGCAGGTAAAGAAATATACTTTTTATTTAATTGAAGCGGCAACTATTTTTTTTAGTCTGCTTTCTCAAATAGCTGGCACATTTGTTATTTCAGGGTGCTGTCTGGAAGTAAAAGTTTTCTGTATAACTGAAATCCATTTGAGAACTTATTTTAAATTTATTTTAAATGCTCACAATAAAGTTCATCACCAAAGTTTCTTTAGTAAAAATAATTATGAGACAGAAAATGTACTTTATAGACGTTTTCATAGACTGATAAGCAATCAATAATTGGGAAGCAAAATAGAAATAAAATGAGTATATTTTATGAGATCAAAGGAATGATGTACCCCAAGGATCTGTACAGTATTTGGACTGATTTTTTAAAATATATTCATAAATACATCCTGCAATATCTAGTTAAAATACCTATTGATGTTGTATTTGTTTTTGTGCTGTGGGAGGTAAAAACCAAGCCAGACTGAGATAAGATCTAAAGGGAAAATTCATAATACTAAAATAATTCCAAATTGAAAACTCTAGGTAAGCTAAGGATGAGAGTATATAGTTCATATTCTCTGTATATGAAATGAGCATAGAAAACAAAGATGAAGAACAGATTTTTAGGAAAGGGGACTGTTTGCACAAGATGCAGAAGAAGCCTGCTAATGTGTGTGTTTACTTGTGGTTTGTGTGCTGATGACAGGGAGGTAGCTGTTGGTTAAAAATATACTGTACATCCATTTGGATTAGTCTAATGTATTCTATATGGGGCTGCCTTTAAAGATTGCTCCCAAATTGCAATTGCTTCAAAATGCAGCAACCTATTTATTAATGAATTAGAGTTATTATAGTCTCATCACACTTGTTTTCTGATCATTGTACTAGCTACCCCTATGTTTTTGAACGCAATTCAAAGTATTGGTTTAATCTAAACTCTTCTTGACAGCAAACAATTTCCAAAACCATTCTTTTCTACATAGAGATGACTTGCCTAATGCAGATCTAATTTCCCACTAATAACGTATAATGCCCCACTTTGGGGATTTAAAAGCTTGCAGGTCATATTTTTAATGGCAGTCTCTGTATTATGGAATAGACTCCCCAAGATTTGATTAGCGCCCCACAGTTGGTTTTCTTGAAACTATTAAAGACTTTAGTGCTCCAAAGGGAATGAATGAGCATAACGTTGCCTTTAATTTTGGGGTAATTTTGTGCTTTTATTCCCCCCCCCCCCCCGTTTTTATCATGTTTTAATGCTTATGGTAAATGAAACTGACTCAAATCAATATTTACATTTTGATTCCCACTGTCCACTGGAGGACAAAATGGGGGTAAAGGTTTATCTATCAGAAAGAGGGAAAGGAAAACAAACTGAAACACACCAAGGAAGCTCTCAGAACTTGTGGTTACCCCAACTGGACCTTTGTCAAATCCAGAAGGAGATCCTCCATAATCGACAAAGAAGAAAACAACAAACAAAGCTATGTTTTCATTCAATACATTGCAGGAATATCTGAAAAGCTCTGGAGGGTTTTCAACTGACACAACATATGAGCATACTTTAAAACAAAGAATACACTAAGGCCAAAGCTTGCTTACCCCCAGGATAAAAAAGGAACTTTCTGAACTGAAGAGAATAGTGGTTCCTAGTAAGTCAAATGCCATTCTTCTGAAGATTTGGCTCTTTACTCTTTGGCAAAGATGAATGAAGGTTCTTGCATTATTTGGGTTTGTTTCTCTTTTTTTCTTCCATCTCTTTTATGGCAGTAGTTATAAAATGCTTTTTAAATATATCATTGTCATCAAATAATAGTTAGCTGACTAATAAAGATGTAAGTAAATAACAGCGGCAAAACTTAGAAGCAAAGATTGAAGGAATTGAGGAAAGCAATGTTTTATATTGCAGGATATAGAGGTACTAATGGGGATTGACTAACTTGTAGACTTTCATTTTCTTATTTATATTTAATTTATTTATTATAATTTGTCAAACAGAAACAGAAACAGCAATAATATAAAAAAACAGTGACAGGCATGTTTGTGCACTTATGCACGCCTCTTTACGGACCTCTAAGTATGAAGTAAGGTCCACAGAAGTCAATTTGCAACTAAAACTGTGCAAATTTGTAGCTGAGACCACTGAATCAGGTAGAGCATTCCAAATGACAACTATATTACAAAAATTGTATTTTTTACAGTCAAGTTTAGAATGGTTTACATTGAGTTTATAGCGGTTGTTTGTGTGCTTATTTTTGCGGTTAAAACAAAAAAAAAGTCATTTACAGATAAAACATTGCTACGTACAATTTTGTATACAATACTCTAAGTCTAACTGCAAGCGACACAGTTCCAGATTATCCAAACAAGAATTTCAAGTCATTTTGTTTTGATTGGATCTTTGCATTTCCTCCTTTCTGATATGTTCCAGGTCCTTTGAAAGAGGTGATACATAGATATATCTGGTTGATTGGATCACAGAGTAGTGGTATTCTTCAAGATTTTTGACTCAGCACAGATAGGATGGGTGTTAAATTTTGGTTTGTCCCTGTAGTTTGGATAGTTAAAAAGGAATGATAGGAAAAATGCTGGCAGGGAAAGAGGATAAACAATTCCTCCAGCAATTTTATTTAAAACATAAGATGTAAATTGGGTGGAGTATAAACATTTCACAAAACAAAAATTAAAAATTCTTCAATCGTTTAAAATTCATAAGTAACCTGTCATTGTAACCCAATCTTATGTGCTGCGACGTAAGAAACAATGTTTTATTCCAGCTTTCAACAGCAATATTCTATTATTAACTATATTTGGCTTACTTAAATGGTTTTTTCAGTGTTTTGTTTTTCCTGAACCATGAAGAATCAGTTCTGTAAGTCTGTTTCATATTATGCCATCTGTCAGTTCAGTCTTATAATTTTCTAATGGAACAACGTTTTTTTACTTGTATATATGGATATAGTCTTTAATTAAGTTGCCTCTATTAAATAATCCATCAGTAGATCATACACAGTCTATAACCAAATAAGAATTTCTCCAACTGTTCTAATTCCCCCTCTTCTGCCAAGAACTGATGTACATCTGAAAATGCTTTATTTTTTTATTTTTTTGAGAAATGCAATGAGGGTAGTGCTTTCAAATTTTATTATTGTAATTATTTATATTCTTATTAAATATTATCAGAAGCTGAGGAATACTGATAAGAACATAGATATCCATGTTTCCTTACATGTGTGAGCAAAGAGCTATCTGTGACATTTAATGTATCAACTTGTTTTCTGGAATATTCTTAACATTTAAATAATATATTTTAAAACAGCAAAATAATTTGCCTTGTTATTTAAAAAGTGCTCAATTTTTACCTAAAAATGGAGGGAAAGGGAATACCTGTTAAAAATCCAACCAATTACTTCAGAAAGTCTTGTCAAAAAACCTAGAAACCCTTATGTTCTTATATCTGTTCTGTGGAAAAAAGAGGCTATTTTAAGTGCTTTGGAAAATGGAAGTAATAAACTCTTCATTCTCTGATCCATCCTGGAGTTCCAGTAAATGTTCGGCTAACATAGCCAATTGGTTCACTCCTGAATTTCCCAAGCTTGTATTCTCCGCCATACTTTATCTCCCTCGTTCCTCTTCATTGTCATTATTTCTTCTCATTATATTCATTCTCACATCCTTGTTTCTTCTGCTCCCATCTTTATCAGGAAAGCCCACTATCATCATATTCAATTTGTTAAAAAAATATTAATTTAACAATTTGGATATACTACAGAAATTCTGATCATATCCAGGTTCTTAATGTACTTGAAGAGATTTTAGTGAAAAGAGCATGTTAGCATGATAGCACCATTGCAAACTATTTATGAGGAAAATGAAATTGGGATGCACAGACAGGGATTTGCAGTCCTGACTACTTTTGTTTGATGGTTCAATTATGTGAGTACTTACCTCTGAATAGTGGTAATGCAAGTACTATTAATAAGGAATCCTCAACTCCTGGTTCGCAGACCATACTAATCCATGGCCTGTTGGAAACTGGACCATTTATGCAAGCATCAGGCCTGAGCATGAAATCATCCCCTCTGCCCCCGCAGCTGCCCATCTGCAGAGCCGGAGAGGTTGGGGACCGCTACTGTAAATAGTTCCTGACACTGTACTTCCATATTTAAACAAAATATAAAATTATTAATAAGACTGAATCAGAAGGATCTACTGCTGCTTCTTTAGGCAGTATATTATTCAGTGGCCATGATGTTTTGGCTTTAATTGTAGCCACAAAATAGAGATAGCATAGCACAGCCCAGAGCAGTTGAAGCTTCACTGCATACCCCAGCTTTTGCTCTAAAGACAACTACTTTTCACTTACATCATTTTTACAACTAATCTTCACTATCACTATATGAGATAATTCACCATAACTTCCATTTTATGCATGTAAAATTGATACAGTGCAAGAGTATAAGTTCCAAAATGGCTTGGAATGAAGCCTAGGCTGTATTGTCACCTGTCTTGTAAATCACTTATTATTTACTTACACTTAAGACAGAACGGATGTCATAATTTCTTGCAACATCAGGAAACAGGGAAAGGAAACACAAATCAGTGGTTTTAGTTCACATTTTCATTGTTAGCTTTTCCTAGCAGAGGAGGAGGTACTCTGTTCCTTAGACTTGTAAAGCTTATATAGAGGAAAAGCACACACATTTCCCCATCAATATACTTATAGGACGCAAGAACATATTGGCAAAGATGGACAAAATGACCTCACTTGCTTCCCACTCTTTCTTTTCACATAGTCCTATTTTCTCAGTCTAGACATTGCTCAACATTACATATTAATAAAGAAAATTCAGCACCACCCCAGAATACAATTCACATTTTCTTGCTACAGCAAGAAAAATAAAGACGTGTAATATAATTTAATTTAATTTTAATTTTAATTTTATTAAATTTCTACACCGCCCCTCTCCCGAAGGACTCGGGGCAGTGAACAGCCTATAAAAACAATACAATAATAAAAGATTAAAATCAATTTAAAATTAATTAAATTAGTTGGCTGATTACATATTAAAACAATTAGAATTCATTAAACCCC
>JAEANM010028433.1:0-10364 GCA_017656035.1 Myanophis thanlyinensis
AATGGCTGGCTCAGGAATTCTGGGAGTTGAAGTCCATGAGTCATGAAAGAGCCAAGGTTCCCTACCCCTGCTTTACAGCATCCCCATGGTCATGTGATAATAATTCATGTTGTTAGCAATGGGATTACAATTATGATGGTAACAGCATCCCACAGCCATGTGATCACCATTGGTGACCTTCATTGGTGGCTTCCAAACAACAAAGTCAATGGAAAGCCAGCAAATGGTGATCACATATTGCATTTAATGACTATGCAAGATTTGCCTAATGACCACAATGGAACTGCTATTGTTATTGTATGTCATTGCATTCACGTGATCATGTACTTTATAACTGATGAAATTCTTAGTCCCAATTACTATTGTTAACCAATGACTACCTATAATGTATCCAAACTATTAACCAATTATGAACAGCATCATGAGAGTTATTCATATGGGAGAACATCCTACTGTTTAGTAGAAGATATATTTAAAAAAAAAAAACAGTTAATAGTACAGTAGTACACCTCTAATAGTAGAACATGAAGCTTTTGTAAGTTGGAACGATCAGTATATTATATTAAACACTGTATTTTGAAACAGCACAAGTTGCATTTTTTTTCTTTCCAAAGACTTTCCATTCTTCTTGTGAAGTCCAGAATTATCCAATGAAAGAACAGAGACCAGAAGAAAAACAAATGTTGGAAAGAGTTTTGTATTTAAAGAAGATTGAATCAATAGATATGAAGGTAGAATCTTATTTTTTTTCCTAATATTGCCATGTTTACATTGCCTGTGTATTCTTACATTCTTACATTCCAGTGTTTCTCTTAACTATTCCCACACTGAAAAGGTTCAGGAAGGTTATTCATCTAGCGCCTAGTTCATAAAACATTTCATATCTTTTAACTTACGTTATTCACAAAACAGAAAACACCTTCAAAAGATAAATATATAAGATAAATATATATTAAGCATAAAAATTCATGGTATACTGGTAAAACATCAATAAACCAAAAACAAACAACATATGGTAGTATGTACAGATTCTAGGACATGTAGAATCCCAATGAAAAGACCCATGCTTTCCTGAATATTAAATTAACGCTACATAAAATGAAAGATATAAGATTTGATAGCCGAAATACCATAAAATTTAAAGAACAAGAAGGTTAGTAATCTTTCATATAAACTTTTTATTCAATATCCTCCTCTGTTGCTGCTTTTATTGGTTCTCTCGCACAGTTAGCCTGAGCTTGCTGCTATAGACTATATACTAAACTTACAGTATTGCATTGTTTTGGTATCTGGATCTTAAAATACGGCTTCTATTTCAGAGAAATATTTTCTACAAAATGTACTATGGTTTATAGTATTAGTAATGATTCTGCAATATATTTTTTATTTTATTATTCTATTTATATATTTACCCAGCTTCGAAATAAGATTGTGGAATTTGATACCCAACCTTCAGTTGTTAAAGAGGAAGGGGAGAAGACTGAAGAAGAAGAAGAAAAAATAGATGCTCTGGTTGGGAGTCTGAGTGCAGCGTATGGTGGGAACACATCTCTTTTATATAACCAGCTGGAACTGCACACTAGAGAGGAGAAAATAAGTCAGATTATATTGTTACGGGTAACTTTGTCATATCTCTTTATTTCTTCCACTATAGATAGACAGAATTGCTCTTGTAAAGTATTCTATATCTTATAGCAAGAATAATGGAGCAATAACTCCAGGTAGCTATAAATTGGTTTTATACAAACCATATTTAAGTGTTCTGGAATTTGTGTGATGACATGTTTTGATGTCCATGTCATGTTTTCAGGAGAGAAAACTTCAGCAATGAAACCAATGTAGAATCTTTGGATACCAGTGGTCAGAAGTTTTATTTGGGGTTACTTAAGAAACTCAATTATTTCACAAGCAATATTACTATATGTACTTGCTTGCTATACTGCCATGATATCCTTAATATTTCAGGACATCATCTATAATGTGAAGAGTGCTTTTAATAAAGAGTTTGATTCAGTCTCACGAATGAAAGAGCTGGAAATTGCACGTGTGAAAGAGAAGAATATAAGAATATCTCAGATCTTGAACCAACTTGATATGAAAGAAGAAATCTGGGTGCCAACTCTTACAGATAATGAGAAACCAGAGCGAACACTGGTGGTTCAAGAATCAGAGGTCAGGTATTTGATGTTCGCAATGCATCTCATTTGATATACAGAATAAATGTATATAGCAATGTTAAATGTCTCACAGCTGAAGAAGTTTCTTGGATGACAAGCGAAATGTACAGAGCATAGAGTTACTCATTTAAATTGTTTTTGTAATGCTTTTTAATATTTTCTGTCTTGGTTTTTAATCTTAATACTCTACTTAGATAGAAAAATAAAAATATTACACATGAAATGCTTTTATGTGCTTCAGATAAAAACTATTATTAAGTTTTTAATAAATAAAAAAACTATTTAATGAATTAAAAACTATTAAATTATTAAGATAGTGACAAGTGTTTCTTTCCAATTGCACTAATATATAATAGTGGTACCTCATGTATAAAAGTAGTCTTTAAACTAGGGTAACAAAATTATTAACTTATTCTAAAATCTTAAATATGCTCTCATTGTAGAATTCCAGTGTTTAAATCCTGTAGGGTACTCATGGCTTAAAAGAATCCATGTTTGTTATGAAGTAAAAATTTAAAGGAAATTGTAGCTGGGAAGCTTGTTAGGAAAAATGTGAATTGCTCATGGAAGAAACTAAACCTCATCTTTTGTTCCCACAGATCAAAGTAGAAAAGTATTTAACTCCAGTACAAAAGGCAAAAAACAAAATCATGGCTCGGATTGAATATAAAAGACGACTTGCTGCTCAGGTAGCTTGATGACACAGAGCCTTATTTTCCAGTTTTTCTAGCTTGAACCTTTACTGTTTATCTGATCTTTTATTCTGCCATTTTTCAGAGTGACAATGCAAGAGAGCGTGGCCTTATGGACATGATGAATGGAGTCCTTGAAATAAAAAAGGAAGATATTTTGAAGATGGTGAGTTATGTTTCCATTAAATCATAAAGATTTCATGTCATTACCAACTAATATAATGTATATTCATAATCAGTGTTTTTTCCAAAAGATTATCTCTGATCCAAAGAGATGCAATTGAAAGATTTAGGTAGGACAATAGGCAGGCAAGGAAAAAGATAACAGCAAAGAACACATACAGAGAAATGCAGGTGAAAGACAAAAAATGAAGGAAAGATTGCTGAGTTTGCACACACAGAAGTAAAAATAAGAATTTCAGTGTGCAGGCAACAGAGTTATTAAACCAAGCTGTCATAAATCTTAAATTTACAAGCATGTCGTTCACAGGTGCCCACATATATAAATATAAAAGTTCTTACATACAGAATAATAAAAATAATACCATAAAATAAATGAATGAATAAAAAATAAAACATTTCAGCAGACATTATGAATTATAAAGATTAAAGGTCATAAAACACAGAACTCACAGAACTGAGGAAATTATTCCCAATGGTTTAGGAAATAAGTGCAACCCCTTTCCTCCAGACTAATAGTTAAAGCAGTATGGATACCAACTGTATGTCCTTGAGGTACTGTGAAAAGAACATAGCTATGAATATTTTAATCTTACCTCAAAGCCAGAATAGTCCAAATTATAAATTAACTCTGATTTGGTGATCCCTTCCCCCCCCCCCCCCCCATGCTGTAGAAATTCTGGCTGATTGAATAGTGGTAGGATCTCCAAAAGAGAGGGTAATCATATAAACTACAACAGTTTTAGAACTATAATCAACAGATGCAACTCCGGGAGACAAAGGAATGGGGACACATGTCCACCACCACCATCATCACTATTCCTAAATCATCCATAGAATTTCAGAGGCTGCTCTGAAAGAATTTCAGAAGTGTGCTAGCAGCACATATATCAAAAATATCCTGTGTTGAACTTGTAACAATCCTGAAGAACAGATCATACGTCCATCATTACTTGCTTCCTCAGAAGAAGCAGTTGACTAACCTATTCCTTAAGTATTGTCAGAGTCAATTGTATCACAAAAAGTACAGGATATGAGAGATTTCAAACACTAATTCCATGGCCCTGTCAATCCAACTAATAGGAGTTTGTTCAAAATGCAAAGAACCCAAATTTTTAAAAGATTTCAAACATTTATTTTCAGTTATTTTAAACAAGTTCAACTGTTAAAAATCAGCTTTCCCTAGGGTTCAACAGATACCAAAAAGGGATTGGAAAGCATGCTATTCTCATATTACACAGAAGATAAATGAATTGTCGAATATCATTAGAAAATACATTCTGGAACTTAATTAAATCTTTTAGTTTTTGCAAATATCCAATGTCAATTTTTTTTCTGAAATGCTTTTTTTGATATACTCAGGAAATTCCATTACCTTCATTTGCATCAAAAGAAGAAGCCCTTTGGAATGAAGAAGAAAAAAAAATATATAAGGAATATGAAAAGAAGGTTAAAGAACTGAATGAAGAAAGAGAAAAACATCGAAAGGTAAACAGATACAAAGCATGATTATTAAGCTTCTCTTTCATTAAAGAGTGGAATATTTTTTATTAGGAAATCCTTCCTGACTACTGTAAATCAAACATGTTTGACCATTGTAATCTCTTTTCCAAATATTTCATTGTCAGATTTATAAATAATCACATTTTGTATTCAAAATTTTAAGTAAATAGAAATGAGTAATTTGTCTAAGCATGAGTGAGGCAGTTTTCACTTTCCCTCCTAAGACAATGATCATGCCAGTTTTCCTGTATTCAGTTTAATTTCCTTTTCTGCCATAGACAGAATGAGATGTCAGCAAAATGTCACCTTAGTTGTTTACTTTTATTATTTTCTAAATGCTAATCTTTTATAATGTACAATTCACAAGAAACTAGTGGACCAATTCTCTTAACAAATTAAATTTTCATTCAACTTGAATGACCAAGAAACTAAGAGTAGTTTTTCTCTAAGTTTTTCGTAATGTGATGAAAGTAACAAAATACATTTACAAACCTGAGTTTTGATGAAGGGGGTTTTCTTTTATGTTATTAATGGCTTGGTATTAAATTCCAACCACAGTAAATCATATTATAGTTTGTTTGGATGGAATTAATACATTACCTGAACTAAACCATTGCCATTTGACATCCATCAGTTCAGTTTAGCATATGCCAATCCAATTTCTTTTATCAAATTGGAAACTTACATTTTTAAATTAGACTGCAACTATTGTGGAAATTTATTTATTTTTATTTCTATCCTGCCTTTATTATTTTTACAAATAACTCAAGAACATCTCTAACACACCTTTCCTCTCCTATTTTCCATACAACATTGTGAGGCGAGTTGGGATAAGAGAAGGTAACTAGTCCAAGGCCACCCAGCTAACTTTCATGGTTAAAATGGGATTTGAACTCAGAATCTTCCACTTTCAAGCCTGGTGGCTTACCCACTAGATTAAATTGGCTTTATATACTGGCTTTATTTTTATATAAAGCTTTGCCAGATATTGGAAGAGAAAACAAGAAAGTTTACAAGGAAATTCTCAAAGAAATTAAAGCCACTGGAAAACTTTTTTTCTCAAAATATGTTTCATTAACTCTTTAACTGGTAGTGAAAATGAGCTGCTAAGTAAATAGTTAAATTGGCAGCAAGTTAGATGGGTGATTCCAATTCTCCGTCGAATGTAGAGAGATAATCCATAGATAAATGGGTTATGTCTTGTCTTTCCTAGATCTATGACTGAGAAACAAATGTATAAATAGGGCCAGGCTCCACCCCCTGACCCCAGTTCTTCTCAGTCATCATCTAGATCAGACTGACATTTATTGATTGGAAGAATTTGACAGGAATCAGTAAAATATATTTATCATTTTCAGTCTGCACTAAGCAATGTAAGTAGGTAAAACGAGAACAACACAACCCCCCCTCACAGATATCCCTTTAAGAATATGTAAAGGGGAAAATGAAACAGAGGGGTGGAATTTCAGCTGGCCACATAGGCTGCGCCGAGCTGGAGATGAAGGAGATTTTTTCCTTTTAAGAAAGCAAGATTTCAACAAACTTGGCTCCAAAGGCCTGGGGGGATAATCTCCTGTCCCCAGCTCCCAGCGCTCTTACCGAAGCGCGGGAGTGCGAGGCGCAGTGCTGACTGCCGAACCGAGGCAGCCAGCCGGCTTTCCGACAACCTTCTCTTGCTGCCCCCAACCTTTTTTTCTGAAAATCATTGGTTGTTTAGCCCGTTAGGGCTCGCCGCGCCAGGGCCATTTTAAAATAACTTTGAGCCAGTCGCTCCTGTCAGCTTTCAAATTTCTGACAGGAGAACGACAACGGGGCACCACAGGAGAGAGGAGACATTATTGCCTGAAGGCTCTGGCTGCACGTGCAGCGCGCCTTGCATATTATAATTGCTGTCGGGACGCTGAGAGCTACCCGACAAGCCGGATGACATCACGCTGCGCTCCGACAGCGCAAGCGATAGTATCAGATATCAAAATCTTGCTGTTTTTCAAGAGAAAGTTTTTTCCGGACGAATTTCAAGTTGTTTTTTCTAGTAAAGCTGCTACTCCTAGGCAGCACCCCCCCCCCTTTTTTTTTCCACCCTTAGGCAAGGAAGCAGGGCTGGGCAAATGTCTAGCTCAGCAGAGGGGGCCATTATAAAGAGAGAGGCAAATTTATGCCACAGGTATGGGATCTGTGCCTCAGCTGCCTTTTTTAGTACAGTAATTAAAAATGAAATCAGGTGCCCTCAGTTAAGCACAGCTGAACACCGTTTATCCTTTCTGTCATAAAGAGTGACTTTATCTTCTTTTCTTTATTTATTATTAGCAACATGGATCAACCAAGCATCAAACACACCAGGGAGGTGTCACCTCAACCTGAGGAGCACAAGAAATGCTCTTCAAAAAGAAAACATACTTCTGCATCTCACTCTAATCCCAAGATAGCCAAGGGGGATATGCATAGAAATACACAAGAGGTCCCTAGAGCCATCCAGAGACCTAATATGGAGACTGCGAATAAATCCCCCACTCAATGTAATACAGTACCACTGCAGTCATCCGATCTAACGTTACCTTCGATAGACCAGCATATGGGAGAGACCACCTCAGCACCAGTGATGACTCCCATTATAAATACCCAAGCACCATCTACAACAGATGAGGGGCAATTGACACTGGAGGGGTTACAACAAAATCTGCTGTCCCAGATGAAGAATCTAATAGCGGCAGCAATTGGAACTGCTTAGTTACCTGCCCAGATTCTTCACCAGGATAGCTGCCCTTCAACATCTACTGCTCCTACATCGCTTTCATCCCTAGAGGATCGTGATTATGTGTGCCCTCGTTCTCCCACTCCTTCGGAGATGTCCTCTATCCACGCAGCCGAGGACGACAGGGTCCTTTCAGCTGACGAGGCTGACCTTCCAGAGGCCCCCACTATGGCAGGCTTATTTAGAGCATCCTTATTCAAGGTTCTCTTGAGCAAGGCAAAGGCAGTGACACAACTCCAGCAGAAGCCCACCACGGGGTTGGACAATCAGTCAACACCTGAGGGAGATGCGGCACAGCTGCTGTTCGCAACGCAGTCCACCAAAGCGGAAGAAATTCCAGCACCCTCTATATTCTCTGACTTAGTTTCCAAACAGTGGGAAACCCCTGGGGCAGGACGCCCACCAATGAACTCAGAGAAACTGCTTTACAACTTAGAGGAGGCCTTCATGGCCTCACTGGAACCACCAAAGGTGGACGAACCAATAATAGAAATGGCATCCTCAACATTATTGATCACAGATTCCGATGACATTTTAAAAGGAGAGGACAAGCGCTTGGAGCAACTACTGCGTAGGAACCACCAAGCTGCGGCATGGGTGGTTAAAACCGCATCCTCTGCCTCTTTCTTTAATAGAGCCACTCTACTCTGGCTAAAACACCTACAGGCTAGAATTGAACTGGAGAACACAAGAGTCCATCAAGATCTGAATAAGATTCTCGCAGCTGTAGAATACTTGGCAGATGCCACACTGCAGGCCGCGAAATTCGCGGCACGATCAATGGGACTCTCGGTGGTTAGCCGCAGGGTAGTATGGCTGAAGTCATGGCATGCCGACCTGAAGCAGAAGTGGAAGCTTGCATCGGCTCCCTTCTCTGGCCAGTGGCTGTTCGGAGACGCGCTCAAACCTGTGATCACGGAGACCAAGGAGGGTAAGAAAAAGATTAGATCTAACGCTAAGCCAGTGGATCGTAGGAAGCCTTACTACAGGAGACAGCCATTTCAGAATGCAGGCGAATATTTCAACCAAAGTTACCGCCAGCAGCCTTTTCATCAAGACGGTCAACAACCCCAACAAACCAGACCATATCGGGGGAACTACACGCAGCAGTATTCCCGGCGGCCCCCAGTCAACAGGAGGGGTCGTCCATACCGCCGCACTAAGTGACTTCGCGCAGAACCTTCCCATTGGTGGCCGCCTCACCTTTTTCGCGGCTCAGTGGGAGCAAAGTACAACCGACGTCTGGGTGAGGCAGACGATCACATACGGTCTGACGCTGGAATTCCTGTCAGAGCCTCCAAACAGGTTTTGCCAGTGCCCAGTCTCCAACAACCCAGACCAGCGAAACCTGATGCAAGAGGCAATCAATCATCTCTTGGCAATACAAGCCATTTGCCCAGTTCCAGTAGAGTTCCAGGGTCAAGGCTTCTACTCCATCCTCTTCGTGATCCCAAAATCATCAGGAGGATGGAGAGCCATATTAGACTTGAAACGCCTCAACGAGCATGTACTCTACCGCAAGTTCAGAATGCACAATCTCAGAAGTATAGTTTCACTTCTACATCACAACAACTACCTAATGTCTATCGACTTAACGGAGGCGTACTTGCACGTGCCAGTACACGAAGCATACCAAAGATATCTCAGGTTCGCGTACAACGGCAATCATTTCCAATACAGAGCCCTCCCTTTCGGCCTTTCGGCCGCCCCCAGGACGTTCACAAAGCTAATGGCCGTCATAGCAGCAAAACTACACCAACTGCCGATCCACATTCATGCATATCTAGACGACATATTAATCCAATCCTCATCGCAATCAGCAGCACAGCAAGACTTGCAAACGACACTCCAGACATTGCGAGCCCACGGTTTCTCCATAAACATTCAGAAGAGTCATCTTCACCCCACTACTCGCCTGCAACACTTAGGTGCAGTCATCGACACCGTGAAGGGGAAAGTGTTCCTCTCTTCGGAACGGAGGCAGAGTATCAGACACCTGGTGCACAAAATATGTGCTCAGCAGAAACCGTCCCTGGCTCAATTATCCAAGCTACTAGGGAAGCTGGTCTCCACGATAGGCATCATCCCTTGGGCGAGATATCACCTGAGAACATTGCAATGGTTTCTTCTACCCTTTCAACGAAGAAAGACAAGCCATTCCCAACTAAGAGTTCGCGTTCCGGCAAGAGTCACTCAATCCCTACAGTGGTGGCTACTCCCCAATGTCAATGAGGGCACTACCTTCTACGACCCAGAAGGGGTAGTGGTGACCACCGACGCCAGTCTTCGGGGGTGGGGAGCCCACCTTCAGCGACGGGTCGCACAGGGACAGTGGAACCGCTCGGAACGAAAGCTCAGCATCAATTGTCTGGAACTCAGGGCGATACGCCTAGCCCTTGTCGAATTCCATTCTCACTTATCACGCAAACACGTACTAGTACTGACCGACAATATGTCGGCAAAAGCCCATGTCAATCGCCAGGGGGGCACAAAGTCAAAGGTTCTCATGAAAGAGTCCGAGCTCCTCTTCAACTGGGCGGAGGTTCATCTTCTCTCGATAAGAGCGGAGCACATTTCGGGGGAATTGAACACAAGGGCGGACCAGCTAAGCAGGACACCTTTGGACCCCTCCGAGTGGGAGTTGGACAACACTTTGTTCAACCAAATACAGAGGAATCTCGGACCCTGTCTGGTGGACCTCTTCGCCACTCCGAACAATGCGAAGCTCCCGCGATTTTTCACCCGCTACAAATCACACACAGCGGAGGAGACAGATGCACTAAGAGCCCCATGGCCCACAGGGCTACTATACACTTTCCCACCAATAGTGCTAATTCCAAGGGTGTTGTGCAAGGCAAGGCAGGAGCGGGCCCAGCTAGTACTTCTGGCCCCGCATTGGCCATGTCACCCATGGTTTGCGGAATTCCGCAGCCTGTCAGTACGGGAGCTGTGGATTCTCCCTGTACAGGGGAACACGCTGTCCCAGAACGGCATATACCATCCAGATCCATCATGGATACGCCTAGCCGCGTGGTTATTGAACGCAGACTGCTGACCGCT
>JAEANM010028434.1:0-10364 GCA_017656035.1 Myanophis thanlyinensis
GCTGACGCAACAGCCAATAGGATTCGCCCTGCTGTCCGGAATATTGAGACGAAGTGCGCATGCGCGATACTCTACACAAAGAATATATCTTTGATACAAGAGCACTCTGTATATGCAAAGCAAACAGAATAATAAAAATAGCAGTAAAAGGGGAAGTAAAGAAAGACAAATTATAATGCTACAGCTACATAGGTTAATAGATATTAACTGTTGCCACCATCAGCCTCCCACCGGCCAGTGCGTTCCCACAGGGCGGGCCTCCTTGGGGTTTCATTGCCTGGACATTGTCGTCTGGCAGCTCCGAGGGTTTGAGCCTTCTCTGTGGGGGCACCCTCCCTTTGGAACGAATTGCCCCCTGGAGATCTGGACCATTACAGACCTGTGGACCTTCCGGTGTGCATTAAAGACCCATTTGTTTCAACAGGCCGGTCTGGCCTAGCATTAATTTGGGGGTTAATTGGTTTTTTAAATTTTTTAAATTTTAAATTTTTATTATTTTATAATTTCTAACCACTTAATTTTATATTTTTAATCTGTTTTTAACTGTTGTTGGTCACTACCTTATTTTTAGATGGTTGTACACCGCCCCGAGTCCCCAAGTTTAGAAATTTAAATAATAAATAAATAAATAAATATTAGACAGCACTTAATTAATTGTCCAGCAATGTTTAGTTGTTTTGGCATACAATGCCCTAGAGCACCATGCTGAGGGAAGGAGCTGAAACAGTTTATGTTCAGGATGTGAGAAGTCTACAGATACCTTTTCAGCCCTCCTGTTCCATACAATATAAAGTGTATAACATACCATTTGCCCTCCCAAAATCCAGCTGTTGTCCAACTTAGCTGTTTCTTAATAATTGGTAGGGAACTGCTAACAGCTGAAAGATGAGACAAGGGAAACATGAGTACTATATTTGTACACATGTATACAATCACTTGCATGAAGTGTGTCATCTTGGAAACAGCAAACAGCATTGGTGTATACAGAATGGCTATTTCAGAAACAATAAATTTTGGCAATATGTCTAATAATTAGGTTTTGTCCCCCAAATATTTAATATTTCTTAAAAGATACAGATTTACCTTCCCTAGAGCTGGTTTTGCATTACTTTTGAGGAATGTATTGTTCTAGTTTTTAAAATATATTCTGTTTTATTATGCCAGCCCTTTTTTCTTTTTTTCTTTTTTTGGACTTCTGCTTTGTGCAGTTCATGGTTAAATTGCTTTGTGCTGAAATAATTTAGGGTTATAGGGAGTCATTCACCTTCTGTACCAAATAAAACAGTAGAAGAGAATGAAACTGATAAAAGATATTTTTGGCCTCTAGTTCACATTGGTTTAGATTAACACTGAAAAACCTTAGGCTGTTCTCTGTCTCTTAGACTTTAAGAGATATGTATTAATCAGCTTCAATTTAGCAAAATGGATAGACATGGAAACATTATTTTACCTGCCCTGACTCCCAATATTATGGCTAATAACATGCTGAAATGTGGAAGACATTTGCAGGAGGCTGATTATGTAAGAAAAGGGCAATTATTTGTTATTCAGCTGAGAAGTAATCAAGTGATAGGCATGTATCAACCTGCCCTAGATACTTAAGATGAATACAACAGCAAAGTTTGTATGTTTCTGAGATCATGAGACTCATTTTGCAATGCTATCTTCTTGCAAATTTCTATCAAAGAACTTTGACATTAAGTCTGATTGCAATTCAGGGAGAAATCCTTAGTAGCCACAACTGCTAATTGTGGCATTATGGTCAACTCACCTTAATCATGGCTTGATATGTAACCAACTACTGATCTAACATCCTAAAGCAGCTATTAGCTGCCAAAGAAAATGAAGTGGGGCACTGGAAAGATTGCATGTTGTTGTTTCTGCTTTTGGGTGGATACAGGAGAATTTATTAGAATAAAGACAAATAGACTTGAATGAAGAAATAGCCTCCCCTTCACCAAATGAGTTATCACAAATGCCTACAAAAGCAAATACGTCTTAAAAACAATTGACCGATGCAAAGATTTTGGATTACTTTGACTTAGAAATAGGAGGCAAGAGTCACCACGATGATTTACTTTTCATCTACTGGACTATTAGTACAATGATTAATATTATTTAATGTTAATTAAGTCATGATAGTGTGTCATGCCAATGTACTCCAATGTATTTTCTCCAGTTTGTTGTTGGACAGGAGTCAAAACAGTGGGTGGCAGATTATAAGAGATTTCTACTGCTGTTCTTGGATCTGTCTCGATCCAGATCTCAGAATTAAGGCCACCATAAAAGACTAGCTTTGGCCATTGTTTGTCTTGTTATTTTAGATTCTTTTTCAGCTTGTAGACTTTGAAGCTATGAACGGAAGTGGGGAAGAGATGGAGGTCATTGTTTGTTTATCCAGCTGTTGACCTTCCTAGCTCATTCAATGTCAAGACTAGTCTTAGAGAGGATTGGAAAACACTATGAAGCAGTATATAAATCTGCCATTGCTATTAAAAGAGAGATAAGTATTCATTACATTTATATGCTGCTATTCTATTTGGTATCCAATATTTCCTTGTGAAAGGAATGTCCCCCCCCCCCCCCAGCACTTAAAGGAAGAAATAATAACCTTTACATAAGAAATCAACTCTCAGCCCAGGAGATCCATATAATTATGGGCCAGTCTCAAATATTCTATTACTAAGGAAGGTGATCAAGAAAGTCGTATCCTCAAATTCCCAGATGCACTTCAGTGGTCTTGTTCTTTACATGAGTTTCATGCAGACTTACAGCTGGGATATGATATTGAAACTGTTTGGGTCACCTCAATGGATAAGGAGGTCATGCCTGATGGAGGGAATATGGTTCTATTAGTTCTCCTGGACTTCACGGTCATCACCAATATGGTATCCTGAATTGTGTGGAAAGACTGAGCCATGGAAGGATTATTTTAAACTAGTTTCTTGTCTGGTCATATCCAGATAATGGTAATGGGGCAACATGGTTTAATAACTATGCCACTAATACATGGTAACCAAAAGTTTCCATTTTGTTTCTTATGCTGTTGAACATTTAAATGAAACTGTTAGGAGAGGTTACCTAGAATGTTAAAGTGAGTGCCATCAACATCCTGATCACCTTTCACTGTTTCTTATATAATTTTATGGACTACTGTCATATACTGTGGTTGAGAAGGCTGGGTGAGAGAGAACAAGCTGAAATGAGGTACATACATACTGACAATGCTGCTTTCTGATAGGAAACTGATGGTTGGGGACTGTCAAGTCCCACACACCCCAGCAGGCTTTCAGTCTGGGAATGTGCTATCCGTATCCCTTCTTAATAGCATTCCATGCATTGATTAATCTCATTTTCATTGTGCAATGCACTCTGCACAGTTCTACCATTAAAAAGGATGCAGAAATTACAGCTGGTGGAAAACAGCTCAGCTGCTAACTGGTATGAAGTATACAGATTACATTACGCCAGTACTAATCTTTGCTAGTTGACAGTTGCTTACCAAGTACAATTTAAGGTGTTCGTGTTGACCTTTAAAAACCTAAAATAGCTTTGCTTATCATTATCATCCAGAAGTTTCACTTGCTTCCTTTTGGTTGGCCAAGCAGCTACTTAAAAAGGAACCCAAATAAAAACAAAACTGAAAACCTTACATCTTTGACTGAAACTAGTTGACGATGCATGCAATCACATGTTTTTAAAAGTTTGGCAAGAGGTGAACTATCTGCCTGGTTTTGGTATCTGGTGGCTACTAGTAACCACTTTTATTCATCTTAGAGGTGGATCTTAGGAAAAATGTTGGGGCCTGCAGCATCAATGCAATTAACCCAGGCTCCTTGATGTTACACTGGCAAGAACAAACCTGAGCAGCTGTATCTTCCTTCTCTTTTTAAAATTACACTGCTGTGCTAAACTCTCACTCACCCTTCTACCTGCCACAACTTGGACTACAATACCCAAACTCTATGGAGGGTGTGAGGCTGATGGTTTCTATAATGGAATAATTGAAATCTCTTACAATACAGGCAGTCCTCGACTTACAGCCATAATTGAGCCCAAAAATCTATGTTCAATGAGATGTTTGTTGAGTTTTGCCCCATTTTACGCCACAGTTGTTAAGTGAATTACTGCAGCTGTTCAGTTAGTGACCATAGTGGTTAACTGAAGTTTCCCCATTGACTTTGCTTGTCAGAAAGGTCGCAAACGCTGTTCGCATGACCCTGGGGGACACTGTAACCATCATAAAAATGAAGCAGTTGCCAAGCATCTAAGTTTTGATCACATGATCACGGGGATGCTCCAACCATCGTGTGAAAAATGTGCATAAGTTCCCCTGATTGTCTAGTAATTCTTTATATTTAATCGTTTCTCCCTTTTCTAATGTATTTGGGTAAATTATTGCTTCCATAGGCCAGGCCCATCTAGGTAATTTTATGTAATTTTTTCTTTTACTTTTCTCCATATTCCAGTTAAAGCCTCCCTAATTTGGTGCCAAAAAAAAAATGCATTAATTTTGTTTCTTCTATTTCAAAGAAAAGCATGCCGGCCTGCCTGTAGGTCATGCTCCTCTATTGTCAAAATCCTTTTATTTTCAAGTTTTACCCATTCCTTTATCCATAATCCAACCGCCTGATAATGTTCACATTTTGGAAATCTGGTGCCTCCTCTGCTTGTACTATCTTGTAGCATTCTCATGCTTATCCTTGGTCTCTTGCCCAGCCATATGAATCTCCTGATTAACTTATTTAATTTGTCAAAAAAGTTTTTTCCTAATTTTATTGGACTGTTTGAAATAAATATAACAATTTTGGTAATACACTCATTTTGGTTACCACTATCATCCCTAATATTGACAACTGCAATTTCCCCCAAATTGTTAAATCTTTTTCTAATTTCTGTAAGAATTTTGTATAATTATCCTCCTTAATTGTGGAGCATCTCCGTCAGCCAAATTCCTAGATATTTAATTTTTTTCACAATTTGTAATTCCAACTTTTTCCAGTTCCACCTTTTGTTTCTCTGTTAAATTCTTCACTAGCATTTTAGTCTTTCCTTTAATCTTTAATCCTGCTATTCTGCCATATTCCTCTATTTCTGCTATCAATACTTTTCCTGACTCCCTTAGTTCCTCTACAAAAAATACCAAGTCATCCACAAAGGCCTGAGTCTTATATTCTTCTTTCTTAATTTTCAATCCTTTAATCTCTTTATTTCATCTGATCTGGGCAAGAAGAACTTCTACTGTCAATATGAAGAGCAGAGGAGACATCAGACAGCCTTGTCTCACCCCTTTCTTAATTTCGAATTCTTCCGTCGTATCCCTATGCAATAATACCCTGGTTTTTTGTTTCTTATATATTGTTTGAAGCATTTTTACAAATTTATCTCCAAAACCCATATTTCTCATCTGATGGAACATGAACTGCCAACTCACATTGTCGAAGGCTTTCTAAGCATCTAGAAAAATTAAAGCCGCCTGCTTCTCTGGATGTGCTTCGTAATATTCTAATATATTCATCACCATTCTTGTATTATACCTAATTTGTCTTTTAGGCAGAAAACCATTTTGATCCGAATGTATAATTTTGTAAAGTACCAATTTTAATCTTTCTGCCATTATAGTTGCAAAAATTTTGTAATCAACGTTTACTAATGAAATTGGCCTATAATTCTTTATCTGTTTATTGTTTGTATCCTCTTTTGGAATGATGGAAATGTAACCTTCTGTCCAGGAGTCCAGAATTGGTGCTCCCTCCAATACATCATTATACAACTGTAGTAGAATCGTTTCAAAATCATCATAAAATATTTTATATAACTCCCCTGAAAATCCATCTGGACCTGGAGTTTTTCCGCTTTTTTGTTTTTGCACCGCTCTTTTTAACTCTAAAGCTGTTATTTCTTTATTTAAAATGTCCCTGTGTCTTTCCTCGTTCTCTTTTAAATATCTTTGTATCTCATCCTCATGCCAATTTTCTTCTTTGTATAAATCTTCATAAAAAGATTTTAATTATTTGTTTTTTTCCTCCATTCCATGATATTCATTTCCGTTTTCATCTTGTAATACTTGTATGAATTTTTTCTCCCTTTCTTGTTTCAGTTTATAAACCACCTACTCGGTTTATTAGCATATTTTAAAAAATTTCGTTTGACTGTTTTCAATTCTCTCGCCCTTTCTTCTTGTTCTAACAATTTAAATTTATGTTTGGCTAGAGCAAGCTTTGCCTTAGTGTCCCTTTCTGATTTCTCTTGTGAACTTTTTTCTAAGTTTTTAATTTCTTTCTGAAGTTTATCTAATTTTTGTCTTTTCTCCCTATTTCTTTTGACCGTGTAAGCAATTACTATACCTCTCAAAAATGCTTTTGCAGTGTCCCATAGGTTTTGTATCGATGTTGGTTGTTTTTGAGTTTCCTGAAAAAATATGGCCATTTCTTTTTTGTTTTTTATAATAAATTTTTCTTCCTGCAAAATTTGGGAATTTAATGTCAATCTGTTTCTTGGCTTCCACTATCCCTTCCATTTTATCTTTAGGGGGTTATGGTCTGCCCAGGTGTTTGGTAGTATCTTATTTTTTTCTATTTCAATACCTAACTTCATATTTGCCCATGCCACGTCAATTCGTGACCAGAATTTGTGTGGGTTTGAATAGTAAGTATATCCCCTATCTTTTGAATGTAATTTTCTCCATTGGTCCACTAAATTTAGCGCTTGTGCCATAGCATGGAAAGTCCCTGATAATATTTTCTTCTTATTTTTGTTCACTTATGTAGTCCATCTCACAGCCAGTTACTGCATTGAAATCACCTACGATACATACATTTCCCTGTCCAAATTCTATAATTTTCCTATGCAATCTATCATAAAATTCCTTCTGATGGTCATTTGGGACATAAATAGTCACCAGTAAAAGAGTTTTTCTTCCAATTTGAATCTCTTAACAAAGACATATAACTATCTGTTAGAGATTGATATGGAGGAGGAAATAATTAAGGGATCCATGATTGCATGGGCACAAAATGTAGGACAAAGCATACAGCTCGAGGAATGGGAAAGACTGCAGAGCAGGAACTGCAAGCTGACATCTTTGACGGCTTACAAAGAAAATTTATATAAAATGAAGGCATCTGTCAGCTGCGAGACTGGCAAAAATGTATTCCAACATGAAACCAGAATGCTGGAAATGTAAGAAGGAAGGGACGTTTTTTCACAAAGTTACTATTGGGAGCAGGTAAGAAACTGAATAAATGAAATTACGGGCGTGACATTGGAATTGAAACCTGAAGTATTTTTATTAGGCATGGTAGACCCCCAAAATCAAAATGCACCTCCAATACATAATTATACACATAACCGGCTAGAATCACTTATGCGCAACAATGGAAACAGGAATATGGACCAACAAGGGAGATGGTTGTAGACAAAATCCTTGAATGTGCAGAAATGGAGAGACTAATGCTCAAATTGAAGGGAAAGGACAAAAAAGAGAATTATGTGGTCTGTAATAACGTGTATCAATGGATCGATTAAAAAAAAAGACATATATGTATAAATGATAAAAAATGTAAACAGATATATAATAGATATGTCATGGTGAGGGTTTAATTGTATCTTTATTAATAAAATTTATAAGAAAAAGAAATGCACATAAGACACTTTTTACAGTGTCATCGTAACTCTGAATGGTCACTAAATGAACCCTTGTAAATCAAGGACCGCCTGTAAAAGGAGCCACTACTATGCCCCTCAAATTCAGAAATTAAAACATTAAAAGCCTGCTTCTGCTGAAAGAGGTGGGGAACACACACACAAATTCCGGCCCGTTTCATCTTCTTGAGTAACCACGGGTAATCGTGGATTCGTGGTTACCCGTGGGTGCGTGTTGTCCTCATACTCCTTGCCCCTTCGCGGGTCAGAAGACCTTCTTTCCAAAGCGAAACCTGGGATTTTTTTTTGCTCCGTGCATCCTGTCAGCATTTCAGCGCCTCACGCGAAGCCTTTCCTGCAAAAAGGAGGGCGGGCGGCGGCGGAGCATCGGTCCTTTCTCAGGGCACCTCGCCGCGCATGCGTCAGGTGCCGGGGCGGGGAGGGGGAGAGAGCAATGACACCGGGTTAACTTTCACCTACTTTTGCCTCAGCTCGCTTGACAGAGAGAGGTAACTAGCGTTCAAACGCCGACGCCGCCGGCCGCACTGCGCCTGCGCTGCACCGTCGCCATTCTTCTCCCACCCCCTCCCCCGTTAAAGAAGCCTATTGTCGAACAAGCAACCCGGAGTCACAAGGGATGCCGGTAATGTTTTGTACTTTTGCAACGTCCTCCCACCAGCGCGGCGTTTAGATCTGGACCGCTGACAGAAACGATTATTTAAATTAATTAAAACAACCCCGAGGGCTTCGATGCCTTTGCAGCTAAACCCACGTTTTTGCTTCCCCACTCCCTGCGGACCGTTCGCCGACTTGCCTCCCGTCAGTGCCTTGCTATGCTAGACACGACGGTCGCATGAAGCTCTGGCAAAGTGAGCGGGTGTGCTCGACATACGGCAATTGTAAACGGGGAGGACCGTTTTTTGGCAGGCTCTAGCGGATTGTAAGAACCCCCCAGCCTTTGTTTCTGCTCCAGGCTCGTTTCTGGGATGAAAGCCCGCTATTGTTCTCATGGGCTGCCTGGGGAATAAAATGCCAGAATAAAAATATCTTTAGATTGAGCCATTCCAACTCTTTTCTCTGCTTTCTTAACTCCTCGCTCCCAAATCAACTTTGGACCCTTCCAAATAAGTTGGCCTACAATCCCTAGAATTCAACACGCACGCACGCACGCAGGATTATTGGCTTGGGGTCAGCTTTATAAATCTATTGAGAGCAACCTTGGTGCCCCTGGATTCAGTTGAACTTCAGCTCCCAGGATCCTCAGCAGTACCAATAAATGAAGGATCCTGGGAACTGCAGTTCAGCGGTACCAAGAGGTCCACAGCTTTCTGCCTTACATCTCAAAACTACAAGAGCCACCTCTCCATCCTCCTCTTTTTCCATTTACTTTTCTAAATAACCTTATAACCCCAGAGGTGAAATTCAACAGGTTCTATCAGGTTCGCTAGAAACCGGTAGTAAATTTTTTAAGCAGTTCAGAGAACCGGTTGTTAGAAGAACTTTCCTTTTGTTTTTTCCACTTTACAAGGTTAATCCTTTAAGGAAGACAGGAAAAACACATTCTGGTGTTGTTTCTAGCCTAATCTTTACTGCCCTGCTTACAGAAACTGCCCACTCAGTCACATGACACACACCCCTCAGCTATGCCCACAGAACCGGTAGTAAAAAAATTTGAATTCCACCAGTGTATAACCCCTAATGATGATGGTTTCATTGGCAGTCAGATGGTCCTCCATCCTATCCACCTTTCATTTGGGGGGCATTTCTCCAAACCAGAGCTGTCTGACTTTGGCAACTTTAAAACTTGTTGACTTCAAACTTCCAAAATTCCCTAGCCAGCCAGGGAGCTGAAGTTCACAAGTCTTAAAAATTGTCAGCTGCTCTGAACCCTCAGATACCAATTAACATTGATTCACAACCTTTTCTCACTGCCCCCATTTGTAGGTTGTTGGAGTGACTAACTCTCCTCCCACCTTATCCTTTAGATCAGGGGTCGGGAACCTTTTTGACTCAGAGAGCCATGAAAGCAAAATATTTGGAAATTTATTTAAGTAAGAGCCATATAATATAATAACTGCCCCTGACAGTTGGGGGACCCGCCTAAGGAGCCCCTATTTTACCCAGCCCGAGGCCTCCCCCCACCCCCCTGTCTCTCTCGCCACAGCCGGAGCTGCAAGGGAGGCGGGCGGGGAGGCAGGGAAGGTCGGCGTCCTCCCCGGAGCAAGTCCCACTGCCGCTTCCACAGAGGAAAGCAACCCCGCTGCCTTGACAGCCGCCTTCCCTCCTCAGACGGGCCTGGGTCTCTCCCGAGGGCTGAGGCTCCAGCTCAGGAGGGCAGAGAGGTCTCTGAGGCCCCCTCCCTGGGCGGCAGCCCCACCCCCCATAGGCCCCAGTGAGTGGATGTGTGAAGGCGCGCCAAGGAGCCACTCACCGTCCCTCCGTCACAGCGCCCCCTCTGCTGCCGCCTCTTCGTTTTGCTCCCCTCCCCCTCACGCGCTTCTGCTTCCACCCTCTCAACCACCCCCCACCCCCCCAAACAGCGCTCTTCCAGCCACACGAGGAGGGAAAAGAACGGCGGTCCTAAAAGCATTGTGAAAGGTCTCCTTTTTTTTTTTTCCCATTCCCCTCAAATTCCATTTGATAAGGGGAATGGTGGGGGCGAGCTTTTTTCTGCGAGCCAGATGAAATGCTCAAAAGAGCCACACCTGGCTCCCGAGCCA
>JAEANM010028435.1:0-10364 GCA_017656035.1 Myanophis thanlyinensis
CATGGCTGGCTCAGGAATTCTGGGAGTTGAAGTCCACGAGTCATGAAGGAGCCGTAATTGCCCACCCCTGGTTTAAGGCGGTTCTCTTTTCTGGGAGAGACGCGATTGTAGCGAAAGGGAAGGAACGTTTTCTTAAAGCCACAGCGAGGCGAATATCTGCCCATCGAAAGGTGGGTTTGGCGGCCCGCAGGAATGTAATTCCGGTGTTTCAGTGTTTTGCAGCCCTCTCTAAGCAGTTGACAGAATCAGCATATTGTCCCCAATAATCTGGGTCTTCATTTTATCAATCTCGGAAGGATGGAAGGCTGAGTCAACCTTGATCAAACTCCTGGCAGTCAGCAGAATTAGCCTGCAATACTGCACTTTAATTACTGTGCCACCAAGGCTCATTGTTAATTTTAACAATATTCATTTTATCTAGAGATTTAAAACAACTTTATAATGAAGGATTTTTACTGTTATGGAAGCTGTCTGAAGGTTGTAAAAATACCACCATTTCCTTGACCTTAATTGTTCTATAATGAAAATAGGTAATTTTAAATGGTTTTGAAACAGGAAATTAAAAGTGGTAATTTTTATAGAATATTAAACATTCTCGTGTGTGAACAGGATACTAATTAGTTTCACAAAGATTAATTTTACTAACAATCAACTATTTCATTATTATTTTCCATTTATTTTTGTTAGCAGATTAATAATCTCTATGTCCTGTTCTGTCATTTTCCTTTTATTTTCCTCAGCATAAGATGATCTTTACATTCATCTTAGATACTGCATTACATTGATTTTCTGCCTGTAGCAGTATGTGTGTACAGGTACCTCAAATAAAAAAGCAGGTGTGACTACTAATTTAAAAATAAATTGTGATGATAAATGTTAGTATTACAGAGAAATTTAGAAAACAGAATCATTCAATCCTTTATTGTCAATGCACAACATGTGTGCAGCGAAATTGAATGAATCATTGCATTAGATAGGAGAAACTGCTTATATGTTGAGGAATGTCCTCATTAATAGGGCTATTTTATTGAACTCTTTAGAGAATAAAATATTTTATAGATATGGAGACTGTTACATGTACGATTAAAAATAGAACATCCAAAGAACATGGGTTTCAAATATTTATTTGCAGGACTGACAGCCTGACATCAGTGCGTGGGACACAATAAATTAAATAAATATTAAATAAGGGAAAAAAAGTATCCAAAATGGAGAATTGTAGGGAACACACACAAATAAAAATAAGAGACTCAGTATTCACCAGTTACTTAGAAATATGGAACTGGCAAAATCACATCACTCAAACCAGCTATAATTACTAAGAAGTTCAAGTCTTTCTATGGATACTAGACAACCCTTTGGATAATAAAGAACATGATTCAAGAACACAAACCAGTGTCGTAATGCCACTCACTTCACAGCATGTGGTTGAGCCCCAACAAATCCTGTACATTCCTGAAAGCTAGAGAACCAGGCTATTCTCAAGCCATGCAGCTATTTAAAGCATTCACACATTTCTGGCAGGAGTTTTTGTTTTTGTAGGCTGCAGTCACAAAGCGCCATCATACCCAACCTTACTGATGGCTCCTTAACATCTTACAACGTATCTAAATTTTTTTCTGGGATATTCTCTGCTAATTGAAAAAAGCCCAAGGCAGAAGTATAGTCCCTCTCATATATGACATTAGATCCCAAAGACCACAGACGAAAAGCAAAATGGGGAGACCGGTGGTGGAGACCGGTCCATTCTGCATTCAACCTATTTGCATTTCAGAAGTATGTTGTGAAAAAAGGACTCGTGAATGCCAGGTTGATGCCATTAAACAGGCCTTAAAAAGGAATTAATGTTTAAATGGCTTATTAAACTATCTTGTTCAGTGACATTTCTTGAATCAAGGCCACATCTAAAAACCCAAGACGTTTCAAGGTACAAGTTACTAAGCAGCTAATTTTTTTTCCCAGATGAAAAATTGCAACAGAATTATAACAAAAAAAGCTGCAATCATAGATATTTTCCACAGAAATAATTTTCACTGAAAACTATTACATTTGAGAGTACACTGCTGAGGATGGGAGCGAATTTTTCACTGTTTTTTAAATTGATCCTTCGGGTATCATCTGGGAAACTTCTGCAACTTTTTCATCCGATTGCAAACACACTAACTAACAGGAGAGCTACATAACTAGTTTTCCACCAAGTGACACATAAGCACCCAGGGTTGGGGTTCTGTCTGCCTGGGACTATAAAAACCGACTAGCGAGAGTGCTGTCAAACATCTGCCAAATTACATAACATAGATGGGTGGGCTATGTCTGGCTTAGGAGAAAACATGCTATGCAACTCTCTAAGGCAGTGTTTCTCAACCTTGGTGACTTTAAGATGTTTGGACTTCAACTCCCAGAATTCTGGGAGTTGAAGTCCAAACATCTTAAAGTCGCCAAGGCTGAGAAACACTGCTCTAAGGCAACACTGAAGAGCTCCAATAAAATTATTAGAGGTGGTTACTTCTAATTGTTAGGAATGAAATTCACCCGAAGAAACACAAACTGATTCCATATGCAACAATCACAATAACAACGGATTCTTACTTCAATGAGGCTATATAAGTAGGAGATGCACGCAAATGTCCTTCCACTTAATGCTGTTCATATTGCAATGGAGGCACCAGGGCAAAAAAAACAGCCACTGGATTGAGCCTTAAAATGTGTTCCTCTGGTCCTCAAATGGAAGTTTTGTCAAAATGTAACAGGAGATGGGAAACAAGCTTCATTTTCCCAGCGGGCTAGAAGGCCCATTACAATATTCCTTTTCTCAAATCAAAACCAACCGTTGCTCTGTTGAACTGGACAAGAGATAAATCTGCTCACTGTGGTTTAAAAGGGAACTACCAGGCCGAAGCAAAAACACTCTTGTTCTCTGCAGCAAAAGCTACTAATGTTTATTACCAAAACCTGCATTTTGATTCGACTCAAGAGGTCCCAATTCCTTTAAGAATTCTGCAACTGGAAATCCTTTGAAAAATCCTCCCCAGTGAGGAAGAGGGAAAAAAGAAATAAAGCAAATTAATTCCAGCCTGATGCACACACACACACACAAAAGAATATTTGCCAAGAACTAGTACTTTCCTATGGTGCAATGCAGTGCAGCAGAAATTCCACCTTCTGCTGCTTTAATGCCATTTCTTTTTATTACTGATACGTACGTATCAGTACAGGTAGTCCTCAACTTACAACAGTTCATTTAGTGACCTTCTAAATTACGACGGTACTGAAAAAAGTGACTTAGAGACAGTTGCAGCAACTCCACGATCATGTGATCAAAAATCAGATGCATGGCAACTGACTCATATTTATGACAGTTGCAGTGTCCTGGGATCATGTGATCCCCTTCTCCAACCTTCTCATAAGCAAAGCCAATGGGGAAGCCAGATTCACTGAACCACCATATTACTAAATTAATAAGCGCACTGGTTCACTTAACTGTGGCAAAAAAGATGATAAAATGGGACAAAAGCTCACTTAACTAATGTCTCAGCAACAGAAACGTTGGACTCAATTGTGGCTGTAAGTCGAAGTCTACCTGTATTCAAGACAATAAATGAGGAAGTGGGGAATGGCAGCTCACAGCTTTCCACTGAGATACAGGAAGCTCCTTTTGCTTAGTCTTAACCCTATCCTGCACCCCAATTCATTCTACACTTAGGAAAAGTGTCTAAAAGGGGCCATCAAGTGATAAGAGGTTCAAAGAACCTTTTGTTATGACAAAGGATTACAGGCAGTCCTTATTCAGCCATCTCAATTGGATCAGCAGTTTAACTGTTAAGCAAAGCGGTCACTAAGTGAAATCTCAATTGTTTGCATGATCTTCAGCTTTCCAGTGCTTCACAGACCTGCGAAGGCCGTAAATGAGAGGACTGATTCTTACTTTTTCATCAAACGGTTGCTGAAAGAGGCAGTTGCTAAACGAGGACTGTATTTTATTTGTGAGCTCTTGGTCAGCAAAACAATGAGGAAGAGCAGTATATTCCAGACAATGTGGTTCACAGTCCAAGATGTTTAGCAAGGCTGGTTATGGGGCAGGTTTAAAATGGAGCTTTAAAATTCCTTTCAGATTGGTCTACCAGATGCTCTTGACTGCTATATCCAGCCCCTCATTCAGAGACAGTATCTCACTGAATGCAGGGGAACAGTGGAAAAGTGCTAAAAGAAACAATACGATTAGGCCTACGCTATATGATCTGCGTATACCTTAAGCCTAATCCTGCAGAACCCTTTTTTAAAAAAATCATAACTGACAATCCTTGCTGGTTCCACACTGCATATCTCAATACATATTTATCTTCTAGGAGGAATATTACTATGCCACTGGCTTAAATAAAAAAACTAAACAGAACAGAAGGCTTCTCGTAGGTAAACAACTTCTCAAAACACACAAAATGGCTGAAATAACACCTGCAACACATACAACACACGTTCCAATTGCACATATTAACTGTTCCATTACTTCCCTGATAATTATTGGTATAAATATTTCCGAATAGTAATTCAGAACTATGTCCAACCCTGAGAAAAATTTCCATGATGAGCATACACCATCCCATGAAAGGCCTCTAGTACGTTTAGTCCCTGCGTGTTCTTTTAACAGAAACATGCCCAAGACCCTTTGCATAAACTCTGGATTTAAGCCTGCAATCGTATACACCTTTACTTGGGAGTTTGCTTACTTCTGAATACATATACTTTGCGCTGTCAAATGGTACTGGGTTAGAATTATTCCCCCCGTTTGCACAGGAACCCAAGTCAGACATCTCTTCATTTTTATCCCCACAACAGCCACTCATAGAGGGAGGTTGGGCGGAGAGAAATTGATCCAAAATCACCCAATGAGCTTCCAAGGCAGAGCGTGAAACCTGAACTTGACTTTCCCTTAGTCTTCATCCAACATCATAACCTCTCTTATCACTTCACTGATCTGTTCCCATACAGGCGAAGAGTGACCGTTTCACTCTCTTACAGAGCAGCCTAGAATATGCTGCACTCATTGTGTTGATGTGGGTTTTACTGGCCTTACGTAAGCCGTGTCAGTTGCCTGAAAAGACCGAGAAACTGGGACAGACGGAAAGAAGGGCAGATTACACGATTATAGTTATAAAGCCAGCTGAAGGGAAAACTGCATTCAGCAGAGCAAGTCAGGGTGATAAGGAACCTTGATGGTAGATTGCATATGTCACAGGGAAGGTTCACAAACAGACTCAACATCTCCTTAAGCAAAGCCAGCCATTAAATCAAAATGTGCCCTCAGCTACTTGTCCCTTCTCTCCCTTTTCCCTCCGATTGCATTAGGTGCCTGCTTCTCCTCTCCCCCATCTACCTAGATAGGCGCCCCTACATTCTCTGAAGAAACATAAAAATTGGGACATGTGGGAGAATAGAAGAGCTGAAAATGGCTGGTGCAAAAAAGGTGCTTTCAAGTCAACCAAGAGGCATCTCCAAACATTACAGCTCTACGTGCACATTGCTGTAGGATTTGTCCACAGTCCATTCGCTTTGGTCCTCGTTTTCACTGTTGATGTATCGAGCCATTTCCTCCTGGAACTGGAGCTGTCGCTTCTTATTGGGATCAACATTAATCCAATTGTTGGCAATCCACTTGGTTCCTTCAGTAACCAGACAGCCTCCATGTAAGGAGTATTCGTCAACATCACCCACCCAGCCTGCAAAGAAACAAAGATTCCAGGGATCAGCTTCACACAAACACAGGTCAATCTTTTCTGCAGCTCTTAAGCTTTCCAAAATAGCCAACACCAAGGATAAATAAAAGCCACTCGGTGTCCCCTTGTAGGGGAGATGGGCAGGATAAAAGTCTAATCATTAAATAAAATAAAGAAAATAAAAATGCAAAGATTGTTACCTGGCTGCCTGAGGAAGAAACTTACCTTCCCCGTCGGGCAGGTAATTATACCAGAAAACAGCAGTGCCTTGCAGAGGTTTGACACGTAGATTTCCCTTATCACAGTGCTTTCGAGTGTCACGTAGGTCAACATCATTCTGGATTAGAGACTGAAGAAAGGGTGTTCATTAGGGAATGTGTAAAAGGATCTCTTCAATTATTCTCATTCCCCCTTATATAGAGATCTCCCATTAAAACAGTTTTATAGCTATGAAACCAGCAATAAACATCTTATGATATTTTAACTAAGTCCACGGTGTTTTTAATTAGCAGCTAAATCAAAAAAGGTTTATTGGTCAGCAGCTTTTTTTCTTATTGCAAGTAATGTATGCTAAGCCTCTTTCTACGGAACACTCCCAAATAAAATTTAAACAGCTGACACCCACCATTCCTATTTTGCATGGTTATTCAGAGTAAACACTTCCACTATCCAGTGGAGAATTCCTGGTATCTACTGGAATTAGTTTAGAGCTCTGTAATTTTTTGTGTGATTTTTGTCGGTTGTAAACTGTTCTGGAACAATACTTATGGGTAAAATGTTCCTTCTTGCCTAAACAAGAAATAGGAGGCTGAAAAACCTTTTTTAATCTGGGAAGTAATGTAAAGTAATCTTAAACATTTCATTTCTAGGAAAAGTATCGCAAAAAAACCCCTCAGATGTATCTGAATAATATATACTATCTACTGTATTTTAATTGTGCTTCAGCTGGGATATGTGATGTACTAAAACTGCCTGGACTTGATAATTCTGGAAACTTGATGGGAGGGTATAGACCTCTCTTGAGTATTTCACCGGCTTTCAATACCATCAATCAAGTTATCCTTCTGTGGGATACAATGAGGACATAGTTTTACAGTGGTTCTATTCCTTCCTATTAGGCCATCTTGTTCCCATTCTACTTACTATCTACCATATATGAAGCTGCTCAATTGCACAGTCTTTGAAAGCACAAGTCTGTCCCGGGAGAGATTCCTCAGCCTCAATGGATGGCTATGATGAGAAATGGATTTATACGGTTACAGCAATGCCCCAGCTGCTATTATTCCTCAGCCAACAGACTTGGAAACTTTGAGCTATCTTATCTTTTGCAATGTTCTCTACAAAGGGTTACTCTGAAAAAGCACCTGCCAGTTGCATTGACTATAAAATACTGTAGCTGGTCTGCTATTCTTATGCCAAAAGATGTGCAAATGACAAAGTGTCATTTATAGCTATGGCATTAACTTTTAAAGCTCTACAGTGCTTAGAGCTTGATTATCTAGGGAGCGCCTTTCCCACTACCAATCTGTCCGACTTCTATGTTTTACAGAAGAGGCTTTTCTGTAGTACCTATTTGACACAGAAAGAGAATGGCTTGGATATTTCATTAATATCAGCAACTGTTTTGACATTTTTTTATTCTGCATGTTGGATTTTACTGTTATTTTTTTCTTTTGAGTAGAAATATGAGATATGAGCCAAATGAATAATTAACCTTTTATAGACACGGCCAGTACATACAGTGCCAGACAGACAAACCTACCAATTCTTCGTAAGTCCTGTTGTCTGCAATAGGAAAAGTGGTTTCGCCTCCTCCTGTCACATTATTTAGGTAGAACAGTACTGTCACATAGCTGTAAGAAAGAGAACAATACTTGCTATCCTAAAAGCAACAGAACAGAACAGCCAGGAAACCAGTTCTGTCTTCAGTTTCTAGGCTTACCGGCAAGATGTCTCAAAGGGAGCACTTTCATTGGCAATCAGTTTGGTGTGACTACAGGCAGTTTCAGGAAACACGGGTCCACTATCCATATGAGCGTGGTAATGCCCTCCCTGGTCATAGCGGACTACCTGCATCGGTTCGCTGTGCTCCACAATCTCTGGCGGCAGATGGGTTAAGTTAATTACCCTGAAGGCAGACAAGCAGAGATACATGCTGGTGGAGAGAAAGTGTGAACAGGTTCCCACAAACATTCCCATCAAGCCACTGAGATTCCCCAGCCAGTATCAGAACAGCAAACTTACTTAGAACATTGGTAAAGGGCTTTTTAACAATCACTTGAAAAGGGACATACTGGTGGAGGCAGAGTTGTTTCAAAAAACATGCTGTTCATAATGCTGGCCTTGAACATCTGCATCCATTCCCATACAAAAAAAATATTGCTTAAGACACATATGGCACATAGAAACTCATGAAGAAATAAGCATTTAAACCAGGGGTATCAAACTTAAGGCCCAAGGGGCCACATCCGGCCCATGATGTGGTCAGATCCGGTCCACAGGGCTATCCTGGAAAATGTAAGGGACTGGCCTGCATTGCTTTGGCCCAGTCTACCATATGCATAGAGGAAACACTGGGCCAGTGCAGCTTTGGCCTGGTCTCCCCAGTGCAAAGAGGAAACATGCCAGCAGTTTGGGGAGTGGCGTCAAGCTGGCCATTCCCACCCAGTTGGCCACACCTGCCCGGTCCCCCGAGGTCAACCACAGCCCTGATGCCACCCTCAGTGAAATTTGCTATTTGCATATTTGTTACCCCTGATTTAAACTATTCAGAAAGAATCATGAGGAAAAAATAATACAGAGGAAGAAACACACCAGCTAAAATCTTTTCCATAAACATATTTAATACCATCCAGCCCTTCCATAAGAGTATTAAAATAGTCTGAAACAAAGAGGATCTATAGTAGAGCTATAGCAAGAACATTTTCTGGCACTCACCTCACAGTTGTTATTTTTAAGTGAGCAAATCATACTGAACATATGCAAGTCTTTCTAACATGGCATTTTAAGATTTTGGAGGGGGGGGGAATCAGGAACCCAAGGAGGATGTGAATCAGTGTTACTACAAGTCAACATAAATTTGTTTCTAAACATTTTTTAACATGTATCTTCAAAAGAGCGAAGTGTATAAACCAGGAGTTTTAAATGCTGGCTTGTAGGCTGCCTGCCCCTGCTGAATTATTTTATGTGGCCTGTAATAAAAATTTAAATCAATGCTGGAGCCTGTCCTGCCACATTGCCTTGTCTTGTTCAAGGACACTGCACTTTATGTGATGGCCCTGAACAGATGCAGAAAGATCACTGCTGGTGGTATTACCATTTGTCATCATGCTAGTTGGTGACAGGGTGTGCACAGAAGAAGGAAACAGTGTGATAAGGGACAATAGATAGGTTGGAGATTACAGCCACAAATATAATACATATGAGATGAGCCGCTAGATAAATTTGATCAATCAATCAATAATAAAATGATACCAATTTACAGTAGGAAACATATTTTTGTTTTTAATAAATTTCAATAAAGTATTTTATATTATTATAAATTATTGTAAGTTTTGTTTTAATTTAGCCATGCATTTTATTAACATTAATCTTTAATTGTTGCATTTTTGCATACGTGTAAATGCGTTACACCACTTTCCCCATTTTACATGCCCTAATATTCATTTGAGTTTGAGACACCTGGTGTAATGTAAAGATATTAGAATTTAAATGAAGATATCAAAATCATCTGAAACTCATGTAATTCAAGAATGAATAAAATTGTGCAAAAGAGCTGTAAACACTAATCATTCTCTTTTGCTGTTTCACCTGAATAAGTACGGGTCACTTTTTCTTTCCAAAGCTTTCATTTTTTTTAAACTCAAATATTCAAAACAAAGATAAAGGAAATGTAAAAGAAAAAAGAAAATTATCAAAACACAGGAAAATGTGTGTGTGCGTGTTTCACTAATTATCTAGGCTATCAAGAGAAATATACACATCCTATGTAACCATATTCAATATGGTTATCCAGTAAGGCATTTTAAGTAGCAAAATCTATTAGGAAAACCCATTGTTATAAACATAGTGACCAGATTTAATTAAAAACTGTCCTTTTGAAATTCTACCCTCTTTGCTGTTACCTCAGGTTTTCAGCAAGTACAATTTCTCACATTTTATATATCACTAACAAAATGTCATTTAGATTTCTAGTGCTTTACAATAATACATTAGGCATCTGATGAAAGTGGCTGCATTAAGTGCCCTGGTTTACACATTTTGGCCAAACTGATCAGCAAACCAACAGCAAGGCTAATTGGTAAAAATTGCTGAGTGAGATAAATTTACCTTTGCCGTATGGAGCGCATGACCTGATGTGCCCCCTCACCTTGGTACAGCCATGTATGTTGGCTGTTCCGCACCAGATCGCTCATTTTCACTTTTTGGCTACCCATGTACTTGTGGAAATCTCGAATGTTCAATTGTTTAAATTCTTCCAAACTCAGAACACCTGAGTAAAATGAGGGAAAAGAACATAACATGCCCATGTCAGTCCAGAGACTGATCAGTGTAAACATGCTTCCAAGAGGTATGCTGTTGGAATAATCACACACACAGAGATAAAAACATTTGATTGCACAAAATCTCAGCAAGGAGATAAAACTAATTGAT
>JAEANM010028436.1:0-10364 GCA_017656035.1 Myanophis thanlyinensis
ATGATGATGATGATGATGTATATACAGTAATTCTGTCTCCGAGATTAAACACTTCATTCCCAAAAGCTTTATTCCATATTTACAATTTCTGAATCTGCGACCTTTATTCTTGCTTCTTGACATTGTTTTCATTCTTCTATGCCTGCAAAGACTGCATATGAAACCTGATGGGGTCTCACTTAATTTTGTAGCAATATTACATTGTTTTGTTATTAGGTTTTCTCATATATTCTGCTACAGGGCAAGTTCTTCATCTGGTTTATTTCCATTGACAATTTCATTCCCCTTTATATATCAGAAGGAAATGTTTATTGTTTTTTTTTTTTTTTTCACTTGACTTGCAGTGCATTCTTCTTTCCAATTTTGTCTTCCAAATAATTGGTCCTCTTTTTCCCAATTTTTGCAAGCACTTCTTATAATGCTTTCAGGCAGAAAACAACAGAGATGTTTTATTAGGCTACTGCTCTTCATTTTTTAACACTGAGCAATTATGCCTTACCCAGGAGGATAAATAAGTGGTATAGTAGCACGTTGATAACAATACAATAATAAAAGTATTTCTGAGGTTCAGTTCAACTCCTGGTAACTTCATAGCTATGGTATATGTATGTAGTGTTCTTGGCAACAATACAGAAATACTTTGGCAGTATCTTTTTCTAACATACATTTTAAATTTCCAAATCTTTCCCCAAACTTCTGGTTGTTAACCATCCAAATATCACATTTTTTTTTCTTTTTATGACCCTGAAATCCCTTTTCATTGGGATGGAGTTGGTGTGATTGAATGGAGCTGAGCATTTATTTGTCGGATATCCTTCCTGATGCCTATGGAGGGTTCACAGCAGATTTATTTATTTATTTATTGCATCCTGATAGAGAAAAAAATTGTTACTGCCTATGATTGAACTTTCAACCTTCTGAATGGGAGATGAGTGTCTTCAACTCGAGGCCGCTGTGCTGTTCCATCCAAGTTTTATGATACCCACTTAGTATGTTTTAATATTAGCAAAAGTTGTTTAGCTGCTGCTACTTATATCTGTTTACAATCTAACTTACATGCATTAAATGCTGCTTTAAGTGTAATATTTTTTTGCATGTAATGCTTTTTAATAAGATAGAAAAACTACAGATTAGCAGCTGTTCCTGACATTAATGGCTGCATTAATGTCCTATCTATAAGTATGTTGATATAAATCTGTGCTTCCTTAACAGCTGAGGTTTAGCATACTGGAGCAACAAGGCAGGAAATGGTGCCATCCATAGAGATTTCATATTAAAAATTCCTTACTCTTCATTGAGAAATTTCTCATTCCTATTATGCTATATGCTAGTCAGTGACGGTGAACCTTTTAGAGACTGAGTGCCCAGACTGCAAGTCTTTCTCTGTCACACATGCACATGGGTGCCCAGCAGAGACCTGAAGACCAGCTGGCCAGTGGGAGTTGGGGAATCTCAATACTGGCAGCTCTACAAGAGGCAAGATATTTTTCTTTCACAAGCTTCTATTTCATCATTTGGCAAAGGCGAGAAATGCCACAGAGAAATGTGGTGGAGCTGAGCCAGGGCAACAGAGAGGGCTCTGAGTGCCACCTTTGGCACCTGTGCCATAGGTTCACCACCACTGTGCTAGGTTGCGCTAAGTGCACACACTTCTCTGCTTTCCTATGCCTCCTATTCTCAAGAAATATAGTGGAGTAAATCAAATCAAAATCTTTATTATGTTTTTTTCATCTCCTCAGCTGTCCTTGTGTGGGTCTTATGGATGTGTGCATGTGCTTTTATTGGGGAAAGATTGTCCATAAAATTATCCCTGGCTGCTCTGCATATTCCAAGCTCCAGAGTAGAAGGGAAAAGGAGGAAGGAAGGAAAGAAATGGGACTGTGTTTGTATGTTTCTGAAAGTGAGGGGGAGTTAGTGAGAAAACATATGAAATCCTGTATGTGACAGAACTCCATTTTAGGTATTTTTATAAGCCATGCCATCAATTCCTTATATGTCTTCTATCTAATAAGAGTGAGCTTTTGTCTCTGCTTAGTGAACAGCAATGCACTAAGAATTTTTCTTTTCAACCGATCACAGGTGGAAATCATCTTTTTATTCCCTTGGAACTTCTACCCTGTAAGTAAAAAACTTGTGCAAGTATCAGGACAGCCCCCAGAAGGCAGCATTTATGCTTGGTTTGTTTTCCAATAAATCTTCCCGGGGAAAAATATTATAGAATAGAATGTTCTATTCTGTGTCAGAAGAAATTTATAATATGCAAACTATATTCATTAGTGCCATGGGAGATCAAGAAAATGACACGAAAGTCATTCCCAGTTGATCATGCACCATACTCTCTACCTTGATCTAAATATTTTGTGATTTATTCTAGTTTAGTTTAGCCAAAAGGTTGGCAATTTCCTAGGAGACACTGTTTTATCATGTCAGAACAAAATCAAGGAGAAAGAGTATTCAAATTCAAATTCAGATTCAAATTTTATTGGTCACATACACAGTCATACATGGTACGATATGCAGTGAAATGCTTACACAACCGCCCGTGACTGCGATTGATAGTAGGGCAGGAGAGTAGTCTAGACAAAATGGGAGGATAGGTTAGGAAATAAGTTAGGGATAGTTGGGAAGGTAGGAATGACATGCAATGGTGGTTCCTGTTATAGTCTTGAGTGTTCTTGTGGTTCCTGGTTTAGTGTCCGTATTGCCTGTGGAAAGAAGCTTATTCTCAGTTTCTCGGTGTTGGCCTTCAGAGAGTGAAAACACTTTCTTGACCTCATTATGGCAAACAGTCCATTGTTGGGGTGTTGGGATCCTTCATTATCTTCTTAGCTTTTGTCCAGTATCTGGTATCTCTGAACCATGATTGACATGGAGAGAAATGAGTCATACCCAGCATCTGAACACAGTATGGACCTGCCACAGCAGACTTTGGAAACCAACAGGAAGAGCTTCTCTCTTCTGCATATTATGACACAAAGCCTGTCCCTTAAAATGGGTACTGAGACTTCTTCATGCTGTAGTAAGCAAGGCATATGTAAAGATCAGGTTGACATTGCCATCCATGGCACATGAAGCAATAAGAACATTACTGGTAAGTTTTGACACACATACATCAGTGTGCCACAAATGGAAGAAATGAATACAAATGGTATGAATTATTAAATGTAGTGATGGGAAAAACAGGTAACATTGAATGTCTATGAAACCAAGAAAAAAAAAAGACAAGGATATAATAGATTTGAATGAGGATCTTGTGAAGTGGAATTGATAAACACAAGATGAAAGAATAAGCTTAATTTTGAATGACTGTATGTCAAAGGATGCATAAAATATATCTCTGAAACACAATTTGAAATCCTGGAGTAAGACTCCATAGCTTGGGAATAATTGCATCACACACCACAGTGAATGGTGATAATGGAAGAACCATGACTGAGTTTGGGGAAATTGCACATTATAACTGAATGAAATCTGGAGATGCACATTTTTGTTAGGTGATATCCGAATTTGCTGAGGGAAAAAAAGTATATTACAAATATGTGCTTTCAATTATTAAAGGAAGATTAGAATATAGTGGTACCTTGGTACTCATTATTAATAGATTCGGGGAGGTACAACAAGTATTAAAAGTGAGTATCAAACAACCATGCGACACTTTGTTTTGGCTGGGAAGAATTTCCTTTCTGTCCCTTTTCCTATATCAGTGACCTTCCCAACATGGCCGACTTCCTGTCTGCTATCTGTGGCCATCCCCCTTTCCTATGCAGTGATCTTCCCAGTATGGCCAACTTCCTGCCCATTCTTTGTGGCCATCTTCCTGTTCCTATTACAATGAGTTGGGTATCAAACAAACGATGTGTACCACAACATTTTCACATCAAAATGTGTTGAGTACCAAATTCAATGAGTTTTGAAGTAGTCGAATACTGAGATACCATTGGATAAACAAAACTAGCAGAATGAATGACAAATGGAAAGACGATGTGAAATCTATTTGAAACAAGTGAAAACAATTATGCTACAACATGCCATAAGGGTGTGTTCAGCTGTGTCAATAGGAACTATGAAAAAATACTTGCAAAGAAAGTAGGCAAAGGGAGCAAGGACTGATTATGATGTAAAGATGGAGAGAAAATGATGAAAATAATAATAAAAAGTTGCTTTGCAGACTTTCAATCTGGTTGGTTTTCTGAATTTCCTTAAAAAAGAAACACAACACACATGGACACACACACATAAAGACAGAGAGAGAGAGACAGAGAGAGAGAAACTAGTACAGAAATATTGACACATTCTATGGAATGTGAAGTATCAGAGTAGATTTAAAAAAAAAAGAAAATCAATAAAAATGGACAACTCTATTTCTGTCCTCCATGTGAAATCCATTGTCAGTAACAACCAATTCTGCTCAAAAAATCCCAGAGCAATAAATGTTTTACAGCTCCTGAAGAAAAGATGCAGTATTTGACAAGGATGTTCCTTGATGATGTAATGCTGAAGAGAAGGGGGAACTTAAACGATCTATACTAGAAAATGTAGTGTCCTGATATTCAGAATTTCAACTGCCTTCACTTACGAGAAGATAAAAGGCAAGAAAAGGATTTATTCAGTCCAGAGACCAAGTCTTTTATCTCAACAATAACAGCAATAAAATCTGTCCACTAAGTAAACACTACAGGGTTTTGAAGATCTTGTATAAATTCTTCTGTGAAACAATTTGAGCTTCAAGACTGAATTTCACATAGTCATAGCAAGAAGTCCTCAAGGTTTTTTTAAGGAAAGCTTCCTACAATAATTAAGCCATTGTATTAATATTAGATATTTTTTTAAAAAAATAATCAACCGTAAGAGTTTTTGCATATTGAAAAAAAAAGCAAATGAATGTCTTTGGAGATTTTCAGTCATTCAGGTCCTGGTTGTCCCAAAGAGGCAACTGGACTTTCTTTGTTTTTCCTTGAACATATTTTGCTTCTCATCCAGTGCTTCTTCAGTTTTGCAAATACAGTCTCTGTATTTTAGGTTCTGTTATGAACAGAGTAGAACTTTATTATGGTCATAGACCAGCAATAGACAAACATCTACTTACAAAAGTGTTAAAATAGTATCAACATTAAAAGTGGATAATAACCTCCATAGTGATAAAATACATGAGTGGGGAGCAGACTAGTATATGTTCAATTATAATTTCCCAAGGTTGTTATAGGGATCTGCAAGAGGTAACATCTATACTTCTATTACCATTTTTTTCCTCATGCTCATCGCAGCAGCACAGAATTTCACCACTGCACATGTGGTGGCTGGGTTTGAGTCCTGGAGGAGAAAACCTACATAAAAATTGTCTGCCCTCCCAGGTAGTCTCTCTAATAAGGGTAAAATGTACCTTGACCTATAGACTCTATATAACTCACAGTGCTAAATCCTGTTATGAGTTTGGAGGAAAAAACAAAAATGAACTGAGTTAGTAAGGGACATACAATGTGTCAAACATATTAACATGTGAGGTACAGTCCATTGGAAGTGAGTGTATCCTTTGGGGGGGACTTCTAAAATACAACATACAACCATAAAAGAACCTACCCATTAGGTTGTAAGTTGTGAGAGTCATAAAATGGGTTGATCACATAAATGACCCAATTTTATGACCTTTTTTTCTGACAATCATTAAGTGAACATGACAATGGAAAGTCACAACTTCTCTCTTCCAGCCTCTGGATACAGTCTTTCATGGCTTTGGGTCCATAGATCCCTGGCTTTCATGGAGATAGTAACATTCACGAAGTCACTGCTTTTATCAGAATGACGATCACAGCATTATGGTGTCATGATGTGCTCTGTGTGGTCTCGCTGGCCAAGGGACAGGGTTTGCAGCATGACACTGCAACACTGCTTACAAAGATCTGATTCTCCTTCGTCTTCATGGAAGCATCTGCCTGCACAATGCTCCTTATAAAAACAGATTTAGGACTCTTGCTAATTGTGTGATCATCAGATCATTGATTTAAACTAGAAAAGACAGACATGATCTGCCAGTTCTATGTTGCTAGTTCTGTCACTATTGCTGTATTCTGTTTTCTACTGCTTTGCCAACCAGAAGTTTCACATGGCAATATTTTAAAATCATCTTTTAACTACATTTATTATGTTTGTCTACGTGCAAAAAAGGTTGCAACTCTTTCTATGACCAGTTAGTTCTCCTGCAATCAATATCATGGAACTACACAATGGTTACATATATTGTTACTGAAGGGCATACATGGTGTAGGGTGGTGGCATTGCTTTGCCTATTCCACTTTTTCTGGCATTAAATTGCCCTTCTATTATTACATATAGATAATCACATTTGATTCTACCAGAGATCTCTGACTCTTGGTGGTCAAAACTAGACATCTTGGTCAGTGGCTGCAAGAATTTATATTTCCATTAGGGATTAAGCCATCACTGAACTAATCAGAACCAAGATATCAACAAATCCTAGCTGCTTTCTATTCTCTTGAAAAGAACAACCAAATACCCATGAACAAGAAGAAGGAGAGAAAATTTAAATCATGGAATAAAGACTTTCATGAAAGATCTGATTTTGCTTACTGTTGCTTACAGTTTTATTCATAAATCATCTACAGAAGCTGGGTTGTGGTCCAGGAAACTACTGCTAAATAAGTCAGATTTAAACTAAAGGCTTGTGTGACCAGAAAGCCTAGATTTTCAATTGTGCCACAGAATAAGAGAGTTGGAAAGGACCTTGGAACGGTGGTAGAATTCAATATTTTTTTTTACTACCGATTCTGTGGGTGTCGCTTGGTGGGCATGGCTGGGTGGTCATGTGACTGGGTGGGCAGTTTCTGTAAGCAGGGCAATAAAAATTATTCTAGAAACAACACCAGAATGTTTTTCCTGCCTTCCCTACAGGATTAACCCTGTAAAGTGGAAAACAACAAAAGGAGATTTCTTCTAAGAACCGGTTCTCCGAACTGCTTAGAAAATTTACTACCAACTCTAGTGAACCTGCTAGAACCTGCTGAATTTCACCCCTGCCTTGGAAGTCTTCTATTTCAATCCCCTGCACAAGCAGGAAACCCTATATTATTATATTATTCCAGACAAGCCTCATTAAGAATGCCAATTTTCTTAAAGTACTACTTAAGGAGTGAGCTCAATTAGTTCCTGGTTGTTCCATGCTCCCCTTTACTCCTTCTACTTGTCAGTATTACTGAATATGAGTTGAGTATTCTTTTGAAAAATAACTAGTACCATAGTCAAATATAGCTCAATTGACAAGTCAAGTTATATGTAGTAGACAATTGGGAAGCATCTCTAGGATGAATAGGAGTATCAGGAGAGCTCTGTTTCACTTGAAACCATATCCCTACACAAAGACTGCTGCTTGTTAATTGAGCAACTTGACTCTTGAAATCATTCTAAGCATTTATCAAAAGTCAACCCACTTCATCCCTGCCTCCTATTCAGTGAGCAATTAGTGGTTGTTCTCTTTTTTTTCTGATGGGAAGATTATGCTTGGTGGGAAGGGAAATAAAACTAGGATCATTCCAAGTCCCTTTCCTTAATTTTGGCTGTAAACAAGGACAGCACTATTTGCCAACCTCATAACAGTGGGAGAAAATGAACTGGCAATGGGAGCAACCTAATTTAACTAGCATATTTAAAACATAGAATCATAGAACTGATTCTATAGAAGGGACCCCAGAGATCTTCTAGTCCAACCCACTACTCAAGGCAGGTGACTTTATACCATCTCAGTCAAATGGTTGTCCGGTCTATTTTTGAAAACAACCAGTGATGGAGTACCCACAACCTCAGGGAATAAGCTATTCTATTGATTAATTGTTCTCACTGCCAATTTTTTCCCCCTACTTTTAGATTGTATCTCTCTTTGACAATCTTCAAGTCATTACTTCTTGTTCTGCCCTCTGGTGCTTTGGAGAATAAGTTAATCCCCTGTTCTTTATGACAGTCCCTCAAGTACTGAAGGACAGTTATCTTGTTCCCCTCTTGAACCTTCTCTTTGACAGATTAGACATACCTACGTCCCTCAAATGTTTGTCATACAATTTAGCATACATACCTCTTATCATCTTTATTGCTCTTCTCTGCATACTTTCCAGGGTCTCAGCATCTATTTTGTATTGTATTTTGTACTATTCGAAGTGTGGTTTCAGCAGCATGGTGTAAAGTGGTCTCAACAGCTTTACATTTATTTTTCTGCCAGCTTAAGGACTAGTGAATTTCACTTTAGCTCAGCCATCTGGAAGAGCCCTAAATCTGGTTCATATCAACTGTGAAACTGCTTCTTGATATTATTTCCATTAATGGGCAGATGAAAATCTGCTACATCAATTTGTCATTTATGTCTTTCTCCAATATGCAGAGCTTTTGTACAGGACTTTATTTTAATATACACAGTTTACATAAATTTCCCCAATTTATTTTTAATGTAATGCATTTGGTTCTGCTGTATGCTTTTTAATGCAAATGAAACCATATTTTTATTGTAAGAGCCTTGGCCTATTCTTTTTTAAACATAAACAATTCAAATATTATGGATTTTTGCTAGCAGTCTCTTCAAATATATGCTACTTCAGACACGCATTTCAGAAATTATTTTTTAAACAGAGATTCCCTTTTTTAAAACAAAACAATGACAGATGCTAATGAGTTCCATTTATTAGTGCTATCTGGCTTGTGCAGAGTTCATTTAGCAGATCATCCCAAATTTGCACTTGTTAAAATCTATAGTGGATCTGTTTTACATATCTATTTTCATGGCAATGTGGAATATGTTCCTATGTGCTAACACTGTGGGAGGAAGCTGCCAGACATGGGAAGACACAAAAATATGTTCACCTTTTTTCCCTACTCTCAGCAAAGTGAAAATAGTCAGGTACTGTCAAGATACAGAACTGGACGCTGGATTTGAACTTGTTTTGGCTGGAACAGCATTAGCTCGAGTAGAATACTGCGATGTTTCTAGATTCAACAGGAAAGTCAGAAGTTGGCTCTAGAGATAACTTCTTTTGCTCACATTGTTCTAAAACAGGGATCTCCAAGCTTGGCAACTTTAAGACTTGTGAACTACAATTCCCAGAATATCCCAGTCAGCACGAGCCAAGTACCCAAATTTTGCTCATGTGGCTGGGGCGGAAGCTGTGACAATCATAAGCATCACCTTTTTTCAGTGCAATTGTAATTTCAGTGCTAAAAAATATTTGCCTCCTAATTCTCATTCTTCTAATAAAAAATAAAATTTTAGAAGCTACAGTAGCATAATACAAAGCAGATGGTCAGCTTCCACTATAATATAATAAACAGAAAACCAAGGTGAGCTATTTTGGTAAAGGTACCTTGGGTGTTTGGAGATAGATTAAGATGGACAATTCCACCCTTGTGCCTTCTTGGCCACCATTTAAAAGATTTCCTATTAAAAGTTCTCAAAATACCAAGTGTCTCCACTCTTGGGAAAAATGTGGGAGACCTGCACTCTTAGAAGAGTGCATCCAATCAAATCATCTGAACTTCTAGATGTTAAAAAGATTAAACTCATATTGGAGACCACATAAGTTAAGTATCCAGAAGTTATGCTTTGAATCCTAAAATTTTCCAAGGTTATCATTCCACAATGGCTTTAAACATGAACAGATGGTGACTTTTTCCATTCCCAAGTTTTCTTTAACACTCCTCTTGATTCTTGTCTTCTGTTTTAATTATCCTTGTAAATGTGTAAGTGTAAAAGAAGGAGATGAAATGCTGTCATGGACCATGATTTATTAGAGCTAGCATTTCAGGGACTCACTCATCCCCTTCATCAGAGCAAATGGAATGAAGTTCATTATTTGTCAGTTGGTGTTTTTTTTGCTGCTTGCCTAGTACTGTGTGTGTGGATTGGCTGCCTATCTGGCTGTATATTGTACATCGTGATTGGTTGTTTAATGCTTTGCCTTTGTGCAGGCTTGATGCTTTCCATCTCATGTTTTATTTGTATGCAAGACAAAACATGAGATGGAAATCATCAAGCCTGCACAGAGACAAACCATTAAACACAATGGCACAAAGCAGAAAGCACCAGCCTGAGGATGGCGAGTGGGACCTCGCCAAAGTGTCATGAAGATACTCTCAATCTTACATGGGAAAAGACCCAAACACACCTAGACCTGCATATATATAATATGTTTTCGTAGATTTTCATGGGTACAGGTATGAAGCTCTAGGTGTGTTCTGGTCTTTTCCTATGTAAGATTGAGAGTATCTTTGCAACGTTTCGGCAAGGTCCCACTTGCCATCTTCAGGCTGGTGCCTTCTGCTTCATGCCAGTGCAAGAAGTATGTGACTGGAGCTGCTGTCTCTCTATAAAT
>JAEANM010028437.1:0-10364 GCA_017656035.1 Myanophis thanlyinensis
TCTCGAAAAAAAATTTGTAAGTCGAAAATTTTGTAAGTAGAGCTCTTTGTAAGTAGAGGTACCACTGTATAGGCAAAATATGTAATTCTTGCTTAACTTTGGTAATTGGAAAAGGAATTTCCAACATTAAGCAATCTGGGCATAAAATTTGATGTCAGGTAATCACATTGCTTAGCAATGGCAATCCGAGAGGTACCAGTTGTCACTGTTAAGCAATTGCCATGGTTCATTAAGTGAGGGCCACCTATGACCAGGACTTGCAAATTCCTACCAGCTTCCAATTGGCAAATGGGGAAGCTGGCAGGAAATTACAAGTTCCAGGCATAGCATGCCTTTCATTAGGCAGCTCACAAGCAAGGCAGTAGGCAGGTGAGCGATACAAAGTAGGGGAAAACACAGGAGGGGATGTTTTGGTGTATCGTGAATGCAGGAAGGCCTCAGTAGATGGTGTAGTATGGCATAAGCACAGAAAGGCTAGGAGGTGGATGTTGGGGTGTGAGTGCCGCCTGATGGGTGGCAGTGTGCAGAACCAGGGTCTGCATTCAACTTGCCACTCAGAAGCTCTTCAAGGAGAAAAGTGGTGGGAACGGGAATGACTTACCAGAGTAAATTGCAACCTTCCTTCCTGGCTTCCCCATTGACTTTGTTTGTTGGGAGTCAGTAAGGAAGGTCACAAATGGCAATCACAGGACACTACAACTGTTGTAAGTGTGAGCCAGTTGCTAAGCTACAGTTGCCGGTTGTGATCATGTGATTGTAGAGACACTACCATGGCAAAAACTTCAAGGACAAGCATAAGTACCATTCATTTAGCACCTTTGCAACTTCAGTCTCTGAAAAAATTATAGTTAATCAAGGACTACCTGTGGGTTCATTTAATTAAGTGATCAACTCTGGATTCTCTTAAAACTGTATAGTACCACTCCAGGAACCCTCTACCCTCTGGCTAGTGTTTAGCTAGCTAGTGTTCATCAAGGTTGCTTTTGTCTCCATGACTCTGAAGAATGTTGAATCTGTTCTGATTAATGCAGATTTGGACATGAATTCAGAAAATAAATTTGGAATACAGTTGCTACCTTATAAGAGTGGTGCTGAAGTATTACTTTGGATAGTGATTCCACATAGTATTTTCTGTGTGAGTTATATGATCCAGTAGGATCTTCTTGCATGGTGTCTGCTCAACATTCTCCTATTCAACAAATATATTTCTGAAGTTGTTTGGTCATGACAGATACTATCTGATATGCATACATACATATGTACATACATGGATTCTATAGCCACACATCTCAACAAATGACAATGCAAGCAACATTGTGGCACCCACTTCACCTCTTTTGTATATCTGTGTGATGTCACAATTCAAGTACCAAAAGAGCAGGGTTCATATAACAATTTTATCGTTCTGTCCACTTTCCCTCCCCAAATATGTTGTTAGTTCCTAGTTTCCATTTCTAACTTATGTACAGTATATATTAGCCATGATGTTTGTTCAATGTCATCAAAGTTTGGAAGGAGGTCTCTTTTGAATTTCTAGCATCCCACTTATTGCTTTATGACAAATTTGGCAACTTGCATTCAAGATAGAACCCCTTGGTGACTTCTTTAGGCAATATCAGAATTGCAAAACACTACATCTAACTTTTTAACATTTATGCTTGCTATTTTCTGAAATAAATACCATTATGCTTTGAGGGCAGAGAAAACAAAACTTTATTTGCCTGTAAGAACTGAATTGCTTCCACTTAATTCTGATACCAGAGTGTTTGATCCAAGCCACAATTACTTCTCATTACTAAAGAATCAAATTGATAATGTAAGTTCATAGTAGATCTTTATGAAGTTTTTGATAGAGAAGCATCTTATGAAAACAACTGTAAGTCAGAATGAAGCTGGCATCAAGAAAGCCATATTCCAATCCAAACCAGTATGCATCATTGCAAACTTGGCAACCTAGAGTTAAGTTGTTGGAGCTCAAAACTGAAATGCAACAGCCTGAAACTGTTATAATGTTGTCCAACACAAGCAAAACTCAAAGCTCTTGCCAATTGTCGGGGCAGCAACATCTAAATTCTTTTACTAGCGAAAGACATTGCCTTCTCCTCAGAATCTTGCTGTGCCAATCAGGTATCAACTTCTATTGTTACCCTATTATGAGTTGCTTAAATCGGATCCCTTCATGATACTTTCAGGGCACCATCTAAATCCTGGAGTGGGATTAAGAAGCATATTTTATTCCCCTATCCAGTGTCCTTCTCCAGGGCTATGAATATGGGAGCTGAACTTCAACATGCTGGAAAGATAGCAAGTGGAGGGGTTAAAGACATCTGGCCTATACTAACTGTTGGGTTGCCAGTTTAAGTTATAGAATCTAGTCAGCAGTTATTTCAAGTAAACATAATCTATTGTATTTATCAGAGGAGTTTAAAATGATTCCCACAAAGAGGACAGTAGATAGAAACAATAAGACAAGACAAGACAAGACAAGATAACCTTTGTTGTCATTTTTTTCTGTGAGTACTCTGGCACACATTAAAAATGAAATTCTGTTGCCTGCTCTCAAACATGCACACATACTTAACACACATATAGATATAGATATGTATATACCTACACCCTGACATATAAATACATATAAATATTAATCACTGTCTATCTTGAATACATAGTGGAAAGAGGACGCTTGAGAGTTCACAAGGTTGATACTGTGTGGAACAAAACTGGATGTTCTGCTTCAGAAGTCTCTTCCCAGAAGGTAACAAGGAAAACAGGCAGTGAAGAGGATGTGTATCATTCCAGACAATCCTGTGGACCCTGCTCAAGCATCACTTGTATGTTATGTCTGGATAGAAGGGAGTGAACTGCCGATAAGTTTTTCTGCTGTCCTCACCACTCTCTGCACTGCCTTTCTGTCTCTGCACTGCCTTCCTGTCTGAAGGAGCAATGCTTCCAAACCAGACTGTAATGTAATATAACAGGATGCTCTCGATCATCCCGCTATATAAAGTGGTAAAGACAGGGAGGAAGATGTACTTTTCTCATGTGGCGCAGAAAATGCAGGGGATGCAGAAAATCTTATAAATATAGATATACAACCTGGGCAATGACTGCTTGTGAACATAGAAAGCCAATTCTGGTTAAACCATTCCTGTACACCTCTTCCTCTGCAACACAAATGTTTGTATACCTAACATGTGAGTAGAAATGCCTGCCAGAAGCCATGTTCTCAAAAAGGGTATAACCAGGATAAATAAGTAAATAATCATAAGTAAATAAATCAAAATAAATTAAAATAAAATAAAATTTATAAATAAAATTTATATAAGTAAATAATCATAAGTAAATAAAATCAAAATAAATTTCCTGTAAACTGAAGTCGTCTTCTTTTTCTTTTGGCTGTTCCCATTAGGGGTCGCCACAATGAATAATCTGTTACCACCTAACTCTATCCATGGCATCCTCTACTCTTGCCCCAATTCACTTCATGTCCTCTTTTAGCACATCCATATATCTCCTCACATGTTAAAGTTGATATGTTTTATGCCGGATGCCCTTCCTGACACAACCCTATTTATCTGGGCTTGGGACCAACACAGAATTCACTTGCTTGTAACCCCTGTGGCTAGATTTGCCTGTAAACTGAACTGAAATATTTATATAATTAGCAGGTCCTCCATCTATCTGTACTGCTAATTCTTCTTCTCATATACAAACCATTCACATACATGTAAATGTATTGTACACTTGTGGGTTTTCCCGTGTCCTTCCAGGAGAAATAATGGGGGGGGGGGCTATAATGGAGATGGGATCAGAGGAGAAAGAAATTGAACTGGATGGAAAGAGGAGGGGGGTGAGAGAGAGAGAGAGAGAGAGAATGAGAATGAGAATGAAATAGAATGAAAAAGAGGTAAAGGAAAGAGGTAAACAAGGGAAAGGAAAAAAAAGCCTTGTTTATATATTAACAGATTAACAGAGTTGGAAGGGACCTTGTAGATTATCTAGTCCAACCCCCAAGGAGGAGACCCTATACCATTTCTGGCAGCATGTCTTATATTCTGAAAAATAAGGTAATTAAAAAAGGATTAAATTCACCAAACAAGCAGCAATTCCTCCTGAGAAATTTGCAAGTTCTGATTTTTCCTTTATTTTCTTTTGTACAGGAGACAAATACTTTTATTTTAATGGAGAAAACAGTATAACAATTTCTCGGAATGTGTGTGCTGAACTTCGATATGAACTGAGGACAAGGCAATTATACAGTAACATTTTACATTTCATTTATTAAATTTATATGTTGCCCATCTTGCTGGCCAGAATGGCATTCTCATCCTAATGCCCCACTTGTTACTCATGAAAAGATCTATTTTGTTCTATCAGCCCCCTCCCCCAGCCTCTCCCTGCATCCTTCATAGACTAACTATAGAGATGAATCTTTGGTGGGCTTTTACTTAACATATAGGGTGATATCTGAGTTGTAGCTCTACATTTGCTTGACATCAAGGAAGAGAGTTTTTCCATAGGCTATATTTGGTCCCACTACGACAGTGAGTGAAAAACAGAAGAATGCAGCATTGGGAACAATCAAAAATAATTTTAAGAAAAAGGGGATTCTTTGAACTGCCAGCTGATGGAATCTGAGATGAAGAACACTCTACCTCTGAGTAACAAGTAGTTTGCTATTTAGAGATGCATGACTTGTCCCAAAGATGCTTTTTTCAGGAGGCAACTGGACTGTCTTGTTTTTCCTTTGAAGATGTTTTGCTTCTCATCCAAGAAACTTCTTCAATTCTAACTGGATGGTGGAGAATGGAAGAAATGGAAGCAATCTCTCCATTTCACACCATCCAGTCAGAGTTGAAGAAGCTTCTTAGATGAGAAGCAAAACGTCTTCAAAGAAAAAAATATCTTTGGGACAACTAAAGATGACCTCGATGACTGAGAATCTCCATAGACTTGGGAGTGGTGGTATATAATTCATGAAGATAACTTTAAAACTTTCAATTGTAGTCACAAATATGGTAGACTGAAAGATCCCCACCTAAACCTTTCGCATAGAGTTTGTTCCTTGACTATTTTTTTTTTAAATACTGCCATCCTTCGAAATATTTTGTTTGGCAGGGAAAAGATAATAGTATATGCCAGTGGTGGTGAACCTATGGAACGTGTGCCGGAAACAGCACGCCAAACTGTCCCGTGAGCTTTCTGGCATGCCAAACTGTCCCACATGCAATGCACAGCCCCACTGGCTCTGCATTCCAGTTCTCACACTTCTCACACGCAGCTCCCACAGCCAGTTCTTGTACTCCATTGCATGCTAGCCAGCTGGCTTTTGCTGTGCAGGAGCACCAAAACCCAGAAGCGCAGCATCCCAGTGCGCATGTGTGCTCCGAGAGCCAAATCTCCTGTTTCTGATATGCGCATGCGCACCAGCCAATTGTTCATCATGCATGCATGTGCGCCACACTGGGATGCTGCGCTTTCAGGTTTTGGCGCTCCCACACAGCAAAAGCCAGCTGGCTAGTGTGCGACAGAGCACAATAACTGGCTGTGGGGGCTGCGTGTGAGAACCGCGAGAATGGGATGTGGAGCCAGCGTGGCTCATGGGACAGTTTGGCATGCCCTTCCAGCATGAAGGACAGCAGTTGATGATGCAAAAGGTTTGTTACCACTGGTATATGCACTACGTACCTTCTCACTGAAGGTGTTTTGTACTGTAAAAATAAATACAATAATATGGCCTTAGTTTAACCCATAGGGTATGTGTTCCGGTCACAATTTTATTGAGTGGCCATCTGTTTCATACAAAAAATAATTCAGCCCTGTGATGAAGCAGAGTTTATTACACTATTGCTGTTGATTGGAAATTTGGAAGTAATGAGTTTGTGGTCAATTAAGCTTCACACCATTGTCAGGTTATTGTGTAGAAAGATAGCTACACTCACAGCTGGCAACATGGAATATTGCCAAGGGCCACCCAACCTCTCTGGATAATTGATTCCACTTTATTAACTATTCTGTTAGGAAATTAGGTTCTTTAAAAAAACATTAAATCAGAATCTGTTTTTCTGTAGCTAACATCCATTATTCTGGAATGAAAGAAAACAGCTTTGACCTTCTACTATGAAACAATCTTTCAGGTATTTGAAAACTACAGCTATATTCCCTCTCAGTCTTCTTTTGTCAAGGCTATCTCATACTCAACAGTTTCAATCAGTCTTTATAGTTTCTAGTACCCTGATAATCTTAAATGCCCTTCTTCATATCTTTCTTAGAAAGACTATTTGGAAATAATGTTGATGCCTAGTTGATAGAAATTATGTTGATGTAACCAACAACTGCATTTACCTTTTCTGCAACCAGATCCTATAGCTTGCAATCAGTTGTATTCAAGATTTATTTTTTTCATATGGATTATTGTCCTAGGCTGCATCGACAAAGGGCTTGCATCAAAATCATGAGAAGTTATAGTTCTACTCTATACTGCACTAGTAAGACCACACTTGGAATATTGTGTCTGGTTCTGTGCCCTGTTGCTACCGTCAGCCTCCAGCCGACCAGTGCGTTCCCACAGGGCAGGCCTCCTCAGGGTTCCACTGTCAGGACGGTGTTGTCTGACAGCCCCGAGGGTACAAGCCTTCTCTGTGGCTTCACCCTCCCTGTGGAACGAATTGCCGCTGGAGATTTGGACCATTGCGGACCTGCGGACCTTCTGGTGTGTATTAAAAACCCATTTATTCCAGCAAGCCGGTCTGGCCTAATACTTAACAGGGTTTTAAAATTGTTCGATTTTTAACTGAATTGTCTTAAATTTTTAAATTTTTAACTTTTATAATCTGGTTTATTTAAATTCCTATTTTGGCCACTGATTTAATCTATTTTAATTGTATTTTAACTTTTGTGTATCTTGTTTTAGATGGCTGTACACCGCCCCAAGTCCTTCGGGAGAGGGACGGTATAGAAATCTTGTTATAAATAAATAAAAAGATGCTGAGACTCTACTAAGAGTGCAGAGAAGAACAACAAAGATGATAAGGGGACTGGAGGCTAAGCTATATGAGGAAGGGCTAAGACAGGGGTGGGCAATTACGGCTCCTTCATGACTCGTGGACTTCAACTCCCAGAATTCCTGAGCCATGCCTGGTTCAGGAATTCTGGGAGTTGAAGTCCACAAGTCATGAAGGAGCTGTAATTGCCCATCCCTGGGCTAAGAGAACTAGATATGTTTAGCCCAACAAAGAGAAAGCTTAGTAGAGATAATGATAGCTATCTTTCAATACTTGAAGGACCATCACAGAGAAAAGAGGGTTGATTTATTCTCCAAAGCACCAGAGAATAGAACAAAAAAGCAATGGATGGAAGCTTGTCAGATGGAGACCCAATCTGAAACTAAGGAAAAATTTTCTTGACAGTAAGAACAATTGGTCAGTGGAACCCCTTGCCTCCTGGAGTTGTGTGTGCTCCATCACTGGTGGATTTTAAGACTTGTAAAAGGAACTTCATATAGAAGCTGTTTCACAAGGCTCTGTTCAAAATGGAAACAGTGGAACTCATCTTTTACTTTAAGAGACCATACTGTCATTTACAGATTTGGTTTTATTTCCTTATTTGTGTTTGGTCTTGAGGGTAGGGATAAGAGCCCCATTGGGCAGGCTGGTGATGCCAAGTGGCAATGGGCATATATGAGGCCAAATTGACTATTCTTTTTTAAAAAATCATGTTTTGGTACCAGCAATATACCTTTTGTTGTTGTTGTTAAAACTATTTTAGACCTTCTCAACAGTTTTTTGTTATCTCAAATAAAGGAGTTGCTGACTTTCAGCAATTTTGGTTGGTTAGGACTGCAGAGCTTTAAAAACGAGTCCATTCCATGTGTCCCTGGAGAACTTAGATTGCCTATATTTGATATAAAATATATTGTTTTAAAAAGTTAGGAACAGCAATACCTTGCCATTATTTATCAGAAGAGCCCCAGCCAACTAACAATATCAAGAAGATTGTGTGACTTGTCTTTGTCATCTTGCAATAGTCATTCATCCTTTATGGATAATATCTTATTATTCTCTTTAAAATTGAGTTGTTTTCTCCAGCAGTCATTTAAATACAGAACAAAGGAAACTATTAGGAGCTAGAAAGTAGAAAGCCTTGAACAGTGCCAAGATTAATCCACCTTTCCTAGAAAAGCAATTTGTTTAAGTGCTGGTTACCATCACAAGCTAGTGGCTGCTGAATGGTGTAAATACTATCTTGCTTTCCATTTGCTTTTAGTTTTAAGTAGCAAATGTAAATCTAGAGAGATGTGTTTATGTTTTTTTTAAATAAAGAAAAAGAGAAAATAATTCCAAGAATCTGGGAATGGAAACAATCAAATTCATCGGAAACAGGTGACACCAAGGCAGAGCTTGCTAAATGATGAGATTGGTTACCTTGGAAACAAGCTTGGACTCCTTCATCAGATAATAATATGATGCAGAATATTGGCCTCTTTCCCTCTCCCTGGGTTGTTACAAGGATTTAAGATGGCATGTTATGGAAAGGAACCCCAAACTCTTCATTATTATTTTGTGTCCTCTTCTTCTCTTGGGAGTTATCTAATTACTCAACTTCCACATAAAATATAGGCAGGGTAAAAAATATGATGGTTTCACATCTTGTTTTGTATCAAGTGCTGGAGTCAAATGGTATCAGTGATAAAAAAAACATACCTTGAAAAAGAAATTGTCCAAACAGCCAACAAGTGTTTCATCCAAAGGCAATTCTGACCTGACAGGTATTCACAGTGAATGTGGATTAGACTAAATGAAAAATCCCAGAGGCGTGGCCCTCTCCAAACCACACAGATATAGATTTCAGGAAAGGCTGCTTTCAGTTTGAGAAAATTGGCAAAAACTTCCCTGATGATCTGCTTTCTTTCCTTGAATACCATAACTGCGCTCAGATATAAAATCTGCCTTCAATTCAATTCCATTCCATTCAATTCAATCCTTTATTGTCAATGCACAACATGTGTGCAGTGAAATTGAATATGAGAAGGATATTAAAATATAAATAAATTTCTCACAGATTACGTCCATGCTTTCTACTCAAAAGATTCATAGAAGGCAGGTTTTCTAGGCAAGAGAGACAATAAGGTGATTTGGGAAAAGGATGGGAACATGTCAAGCATTCCAAGTAATGCACCCACAAAAAATAGAACTCTGAGGCAGGTAGATCCCTCAAAAAACAAAGTTACTGGATACATCATATTGGCACAACTGGGGAAAACCAACTCTGACAGTTCCTGCATTTTTCACCTAATTAAAAGAGAAAGTATTTCTCCTTTTCCCAAGTCATCAGTCACATGGTCCAATTGAGGTGCTGGCCAGTTGCTTGATTACTGTGCTCCTCCTCTCTCAGCCACCTGTTGGAATGATCTTGGTTCCCACAGGAAAACCTTTTGTTTTGGCTGCAACCCCAGCTAACTGTTTACCTTTCTCTCCTATCTAGTGGCAACCCTGAAGCCTCAAAGATGGCCCCAGCCAGGTTTGCTTCAGGGTTGACAAAAGATATGTAAGGAACAAGCTTGAAGCCCAAACTGTGAGATCATCTTCCAATAATCTAAAAATGAAAATGCTCTGGATGCTCAGCTGAAAGAGAAGACATCTGAGTCTTAATCTTTTTTATGGCAAAGCTCTGGACTACCTAATTTCTACATAGATCATGGCAATATCTATATATTTAGAATTGTTTTGGGCAGCAGTGGGATATTAATACAATAAATAAATATCAACTACCACCACCCAAAAAATACCATCCTGTTATTTAATCAAAACTACAACCTGGGGACTTGGGATTCCCATTAGCCATTACAAACTTGCTCTCTCTATGTAGAATTATTATCCTCAAAATAGCTTTGGAACTTAGTCCTCATAGATAATATTTAATAGAAAATCACCACTGAGTTACATTATTGGCTAGGCATGGGTATAGCAGTATCTCCAACTGAGTTGAAAAGGCTGTTGATATACTATATTAGCATGAGGTTATAGACACAATGGTACAAAACTAGTATTTTCATTCCATGTTTCCCATTTTAGGGACAGCAAGCTAAATCCCAGTTCATCTATGAACTATAAAACCAGGGCTGCTACGCCTGTTCAGTGATCTGGATTTGAAAGAAAATGGGTGTATCACAAGGGTGTCAAACTTGATTTCACTGAGGATTGTTTGACCTGGGGGGAGGGCTGGGGTGTGTGGCCAGGGTGGGTATGGCCAGCTCAATATCATTAATGTCGGGGGCACCTGTGATGGCCAAGTGCTAAGGCAGGAGTTCCCTCAGACCCTCCCTCCCTCTCATTATAATCTCCTTCCTTCCTTCCTTCCTTCCT
>JAEANM010028438.1:0-10364 GCA_017656035.1 Myanophis thanlyinensis
TATATATATAAAAACTAATACATCACACCAGGCATTTAATGGTCTCCATCCCCCTCTGGGTTCCCAAGGCCCACTGGGAGAACCAGGTCTTCAGCGCTTTCTGGAAGAGTGCTAGAGTGGGGGCCATTTTAATCTCTGGGGCCATGATGTTCCAGAGAGAGAGAGAGCCACCATGGAAAAGGCCCTTCTTCTAGGTACCACCAGGTGTATGGGACTGCAACATTCCTCGCCTTCCTGCTCTAGTGGATCAGGTAGATGTGACCAACAAGAGACAGTCCCTCAAATAACCTGGTCCCAAGCCATGAAGGGCTTTAAAGGTGAGAACTATGACCTTGAATTGTACCCAGAAACAAATCAGCAATCAATGCAGCTCCAGTGCATTTAGTATGAGAAGAGCAACAAAAAAAATCTGTTCTAATCACCAGGTTAAACAACCACAGGTAGTCCTTGACTTACGACAACCAACACCCAACATTTCTGTTGCCAAGTGAGACCTTTGTTGAGTGAGTTTTGCTCCATTTTATGTCTTTTCTTGCCACAGTTATTAAGTGAATCACTACAATTGTTAAGTTACTAACAGGGCTGTTAAGTGAATCTGGTTTCCCTATTGACTTTGCTTGTCAGAAGGTCGCAAAAGGCGATCATGTAACTTTAGGACACTGCAACACCGTAAGTACGACTCAGTTGCCAAGTGTCTAAATTTTGATCACATGACCATGGGGATACTACAATGGTTGTATGTGTGAACAATGGTTCTAGGGGTTTTTTGTTCAGTTCCATTGAACTTTGAATGGTCACCAAATGAACTGTTATAAGTTGAGGACTACCTATATTGGATATACAGTGGAATTATAGCCTCATTTTTTTTTCTTCACACTTACTTATAGCAGCTATAAGCAACTTTAAAACATAGTTGCTTTCAAGCAGAAAGGAGGCATTGCTGCTGGCAGTACACAAAATTTTACATGCAGAACATCCCAGGTTTAATTCTTGTATCTCCAGATACAACAAGGAAACTCTGGGGAATCACTGTTAGTCAATCAATCCTGAGCTAGGTGGACATGGTTTATCTCATTTTAGAAAACTTTCCTTTATTCCCTGTGTTGCTGTAAAAATGTTGTCAACTCTTTAATCTACATCACAAACCATCTTTCAAGAACAGTGAATAGACTGACAGGCTCATATAAATATTAAGAATCTTCATATGTTTTTAGTCCTTATATAATTTTTAAACCTGAATAAGTTTTTCTAATGCCTTGATTTTCAACATGCAGAATAAAACTGGAAATAAATACAAAACAGGAAGAGGACAATTGAAATCTCCATTTCAATCAAGAAAAAACAACAATTCCAATTTAAATTGCTTCAAACATAAACATCACAATAAAGCTTTCAGTAAATACCAAATTAAAATTAAGCATGTTGTCCCAAAATGCGTCAATAATCTAAATTTTCATTTCTCATGACAGATGCATTACTTCATTTTTTTTCTAAATAGCAAACTGTAATATTAATTGATAAAACGTAAGCCATACAATACTTTTAAAGTATTAGATACTTTAAGTAGGATGCCACTAAAATGTCCAGACAAATTGAAAGGTTTAAACCTGGCTCCAAAGATAAGAAAAATGTATTTTGAGGGACAGTATTCACAAACAGAACACAGCAAGTAAATAGCAGCGTACAATCTGAAAATCAGACTTCAGCAGAAGTGAGATCAGGCTGCTTAGTCCTACCATAGAAAAGTGACATCTTTAATGGCACGCTCCTTGAACAAGTTTGGCCGGTGATTGATCTCCAGGTTACTTCAAGTTACAGCAGAGACACATAAATTTTCTTGCATGGCAAGTTATATCGTCAAATGGCATTGCCAAGGAAGACTCCAGTACTTGTGCAACACACACATACATATAAAATTTGTTAGCTTGCAGGCGTGTCTCCCTAGTAAAACTCTATGCACATATGGCAGTGTACACAAATTCTCTGTGGCAGAAGTATATCCAAGTTACATGTTGACCTACTGTTGCAACAAAAATAGTGGTGTTGTAGCAAACAACAATATGACTATCAGTCAGAAATATTTCTTCCATCTGAGAGAGGGCAGCTGATGTTGTGGCGAAGAGACACAGACGAGCGAAACTCTGTGAAGTCCCACCGATTTATTTAGCCAGGAGAAGCCCTAAGGAGCCAAGTCACCCTGTAGGGGTGACAGAAAGGATGCTTCGGTGGTCATGAGGAGAGCACAGTCTCCCCGTCTGACCCGAAGAAATTCCCTTTATCCGGCAGAAGAAAGGACGGTCATTATGGCTGAACCGAAGCCATGACAGCTGAAACGGAAGAGAAGGAAAAGATCTTGCAACAGTGTGATTGATATGGGTGAAAATTTCTTAATTTTTGCTGTGGAATCCACCCCCACCCCCCAAAAATACCTCCTAAGGAAAGTTGGATTCAATTAAGGGGAATAGCGAATAAGATTTGGAGCTAATGTCAGATCCGGGGGAAAAAAGGAAAAAAATTTGTAAAAGAAGCAACGGATAGAATGACTAGTTTTTTTTAGCAATTTAAATTGTTTTATAATATTGTTGTCAACTTGATTTGATGGACTTTGGAAAAACTATTAAAAATACTTTTGGAGACTTTTTACTTGTAGCAAAAGCAGAAAAAGAGATTAAGAGCAACACCTGCTGTTTGGAGAAGACACTTCAGAGTGCAAAAAAGTGAAAAAAGAAGTGAAAGTTATTTTGTCTAAAGCTGATAAGCTGGAATACACTAAACAACAGGTGCAAATTGCTTATACTTGACGTTTGGAGAAAGACTATGAGAACATTTAACTTTTAGAATTTTTAAGGATATGCTGGACAGTGTGAGACTGAAACAGTTTGGACTTTCTTGGAAACTAATTGGAGATTGCTAACGGACTATTTAAGAGAATGTTTTTTGTGAACTGCTCTAATTGTCAAGCCTAAAAGGACACTTTTGGACTGGGGTTGTTATGCTGCACAATGTTAGCCATTGCTTCGCATATTATATGGGGCCTTTTAGCTTTGACACATTTTTCTTATTTCTGCAAGGCCACCGAGTTGGAGGAGTCGGGGTTGAAGGAACTGGCTCAGAGTTGTTATCTAGTTTACATTCTTTTAATAATAGTTCTCATGGGAAAGTTTCTCTGGGTTGTGGACATCTGTGGTGGGAAGTCCTAGGTGAAACGTTGGGACTCTTTTTGAAGGGGTTGGTGAGAATTTAACATGTGATAATTAGCGGGATGGAACTTTCAGTTTTACTTGGGTGGAGAAAACCCGGGAATTTTAGATTCAGGATTTCTCCAGACCGTACCAGAACAATGTCTTCAATAAAATCTTATTCTATGGACTTTTGTTTCTTTGGAATTCTGATTGCGTTGCTGATCTTGTGTGGAACCCTGACACTAATATTGGCTATTTTGATGTGATTGGGACACTGGAATTTTGATAGATTACTGAGTAATGTTTTAATCTATTAAAATAAGGCAAAATGTTACAAAAGGAAAAATAAATTTATTACTAAAATAAATATTATTGATGCTCCAAGATATACAGGAAGTGATGACAAGGAACCATAGGGAGGTAAAGGAATTGATATATGAAAACTATTAGCAAATGACACTGATTAATAAACAAGAAACCCAGGAAATAGAGGAGAAAATAAAAAGAACAGAGAAAAAGATAGGGAAAGGAAAGTAAAAAAAATGACACAAAAAGATAAAAAGAAGAGATAGTAAAAGCTTATCAAATAGAAAAAGTAAATGATACTTTAACAGATCAAAATATAAAAGAGAAAGACATTCCACACAACAGAGTGAAGAAGCGGTAGAGATAGATGAAACATTTAGATGGAACATGAACGATGTAAGAAGATACAAGATCCCAAGGAAGAAGCATGGGAGATGTGCCAATAAGTCAACAAGAGTTGAAATATGAAAACGGGCAAGAGATGAGGGATAGATACAGAATACCCTCCAAAACAGGAGTTGTTTTATTAAGAACAGAGGTAGAAATTATATTCTTATTATGTATACTCTTATATGACATTATATAAGTATTATGCTGACATAATAAGGATTAGAAGTTGAAAGATGACCTTATGTTTTATCAATGGTTAGATAATAGAAGCAAAAGTTAGAAACTAAAAGATTAACCAAACAATGGAAATTTTATTAGTATGGAGAAACAAATATTGCTATCAACATGTTATAATAATTATAGTTATGATTATTGTTGTCATTAGAATTAACATTTCTTAAAAGGTACCTTATCAATGTAGATATTGAGCTTTTACGTAACTCTAAGAAAAATGCATAAATAAAATAATAAATAAATAATGTAAAAAAAGAAATATTTATTCCATCTCAATTCCTAGAAGTCTCTGTTTACTAATTAATCTGGATTTCAACTCCATTCCTGCAGTCCCATGAAGGACTTTCTTTCCATGCAAGGAGGAGAGGGGAAACCCTTCAGTGGGCTGTAGGAACATTTGAGAGGATAAGGGATGCTTTGTGGGTAGACTTTAGCTCTGCACAGAGCTAAAACCAATCGGGCAGGCAGCTCTTTCAATCTCAAAGAGCTGCCTGCTGCAAGGATTTCAAGCAGAGCTGAAATCCTTTGGCAGATAGGTCTTCTGTTTAACCACCCGGGAGACTAATTAATGACTGCAACTGGGAGTGCTGGGATTGGAGTTGTTGAGTGAAGCATCTTGCTTAATGACTGCTTCGCTTAACAACTGAGATCCCAGTCCCAAATATGGTTGTTAAGTGAAGATTACCTCTATAGGAAGGGATATTTCATTCCTAAATGCAGATCACCTGCATGTCTAAACTATCCTCTTTTAAAATGCCCCACTTTTCTTCTAAAGCAAGAAATTTACTGTTTGACTGGGAATGCAGCTCAATGTTTTGTTCAGAAAAGTACCCAACTAGCCAAGAAAGACAAAAATAAATTGTTAGGAAGATGCCTGGGAGCTAAAGTCCTAATTAGGAACTAAAGTCCTAATAGCAAACAAATGTTTCGTGACTGGTCATGCCCCTTATGAAACCAATTTTGCAAGGAAGCAAAAATCTCCCAGGACAGCCATTTTGATGTGAATGCCCAAAGGTGTTTGTATTTTTGTAAGTATGCTGCATTGTGCCTTTAACAAAAACTTTACACAATGAGTGTGAAGTAGCCTTTTTATTTCTTTCTACTGCTTTTGCTTGCTCTCCAACCTTTCTTGTACTTGTTTTTGTACAACCTGGTAATAAGTATTTCTTTGCTCCAGGACTTATTTGAATTTAACTAAGTGGCCAGCACTTACAGAGTATCAAAAGCCTGTCTGGATTCTAATGGAGAATTAGGGAAGCAGTACCTATGCGTATGTACACTTCAAGGCTTTATTTTCCACTTGTAATTAAAGGGAATTTATCCCAGAATTGGAAATGCTGGGAACAGAAGTTACATTTGCATTTGGCTGCAAGTTGGATAGTGGATTTCTCTAAGATATTGTACACTCAAGAAATATTTCTTGTTACACTGTATGGGGAGGAAGCCCAAAAAATATATAATTCTTTTGGAGTTTTTTTTTTAAGACATTGCAGTTCCAAATTACATTGAAGAATTTTTGTCAAAGGCTGGAATATACTGCACACCTTGCAGGAATGCTGCATTTCAATATTATTCATTTTGAAAATATATGTAAATTTTGGTAGACATTATGGAAAGGTTTGCCATAAAACTCAAAAGGTCATCGACAGTGAATTTTAGTCAATACCTTTTGACACAATGACAGGTTTATAATCAATATAAAAGACAGAAAAATAAAGGGAAGCCTTTTGAGGATCCAATGGTAGGGGTGGGGGGAATTAATATATCGTATGCAGTTGAAATAACCAAAAGCTATTTCAAGATAAGTACAATTAGATTAACATCCACCAAGAAGTGGCAGATAGTAACGATCTCTGAAAGAAATGGAAAAAGGCTTCTATAAATGTTTTTAGATCTGAGAAATTACAAGCTAAAGGCAGCAGTAATCAAAACTGAATAAGTCTGTGTCTCTGTAGTGGGACAGTAAATTAGCTTTGGAATTGTTCTGCATTTGACAAAATCTTGTCATAAGTAAGGCACACAAAGTCATAAAGCATGTAAGTCGGATCACTGCATAGTAATGAAAAACAGTATGGTGTTTGTGATTAGATATTCACAACTTGTTTAATGGAGAATTATTAGATTCTACGTCTATTTATAATGTAACTTTAAAAAAGTTTACTTTTTGGTTTACCGATTTAGTGTAAAAATGAGATTGAAGTAAAATTTAAATTTGATACAGGAGCTGAAGCAAATGCTTTGCCACGGAAAACATTTTGGGAGTTGTGTAGTAAGACTAGCCTTTTTAAGGATGATCTAATCCTTATAAAATGTATGGAGAAGTCTTTATGCATAATGGTTGCTGAATGTCAACCCTTAAAAAGTATTATTATTGTTTTGAAATGAAAATTTATTCTCTTCTAGTATTTGGAAGGACAGTATATGAACCTTTCGCTTTAATGTTTGAGCTTTTAACATAAGAACAATTGTTTGCTTTCTAAAGTTTTTATGGCCTTGGTGAACTTCAAAGTCTTCAACATATACATACCGATTTAGCAGCAGACTTCCATCATATATGGATATAAAAGGTAGGTAATGCTTGATATATTATATGACAAATGGAAATGCCAAGGGTAGTTCTCAAAAAGTTTAGTTATTGCAGAACAACAGGAGTTGAGAATGCAAGTTTATGAAATGTTACGTAGCATTAGACTATCCCTACAACTGAAAAGATCTGGGGTCATCGTATAGGCATAAATATTTTTTGATTCTTGTTAATGAAAACAAAAGATATTGCTGGGTGAAACTAAAGAATATTCATCACCTTTAGCTACGTCTTTGGGATGATATTACTTCATTCCTCTATCAAATTAACAATCCCTGAAAATGTATTCAAAGAAAAAAAAAATGAAAACTCTTTGACAATATAAAAGTGATGTATATTAGAGATTGTGATGACCCAGGACATGGCACAGAGGCAACACAGGCAGCTGACAGTTCAAACAACCCTTGCTCCAAATTCCACCCAAATGCTCCCACATTTCTGGCAAGACCCAGAGCAAAGTGACCACACACACACGCGCGTATACACACACACACACCCACACCTCAAGCAGCCTCTGGCTGTAAATCGTCCAGTCCAATATTGTGAGCACTACAGCTGCAGCCAGCAAGTTGAAGAGCCCAGAAGCCAAGAAGCCAAAAATCAGGACGGAATCCATAAAAATTCAAATGTCAGCACTCAGCACTTTAGGAATTCAATGTTTATTCCTGACAAATGCCCCTCCCTACAGTGTCTCCTTAAGTCTCAGTCCCCAGGTGTGCCTTGTGAAAAGGGGCAGAGCGCTCTCCTGAGTAGATGAGTCAGTCTGCGCTGTTCATGCCTTCTCTCCACTTTCTGTGCTCAAAGATCAGAAGGGGGCGGTCCCTGCTTATCGCCTGAGCTCTGTCTCTCATGTTCCATGCTTACCCTCTCTTTGTCATCCTGCCAGTTCCTCCCTGCCTACAAGCCATCCTAATCCTGAAAGGCCCTGGCCTGACTGGGCCTGCTCCTCTCCATCTTCCTCTAAAGCCAAGGAAGCTGCCCCCTTGATCTCTGTCGGCTCCAATTCCAGCTCATCTTCCCCCAGCAGATTCAGGCTCTGATGGGGGCATGACAGAGATGTACCAATTCAAAAATTAAACATTCCAAAGAAACTGGATATTCCCAAACCATCCCTAAAATTCAGGGAAGATTCAACATGGTCTAGAACAGGAGTGCCCATCTCACATTATCACGGCAGCATCACGTGACATATCATGACTTTTTTCCCCTTCGCCAATCTGGGCGTGTCATATATCTGGCCTGTGGACCACGAGTTTGACAGCCCTGGTCTAGAAGGTCTCACCCTATTTTTTTTTTTTTTTACTTTAATGTTGAAGAAATACAGCTAAAACTGTAACTAGCCAACCATTATTCAGCTAACACAATGCTAACTTAATTAACAGTTAGGACAGTGCATAGCACTAGAAACAGCTGCTTTCTTAGCGTAATCTCTGCACGAAGCATTAAACGTAACTACGACTTTTGGAATGATTGTGTAGCTGCTTCAAAAGCACTTTCCAGATATCTTCCTGTTGTGTGCTTGAACAGTCCATTCATATAGTGAAACATACAACTGGGAAACAGCATCATGAATCTTTGGAAGGGCAAGGCTGCTTTGAAGCTTCATAAAGGGATGTTTTGTTCCCATTAATATACTCTGTGCACCACTTGATCTGAAAACATCGTACAATCTAATATGTTTTATGACATTTTATAATACTTTCATACTTACGAGTTTGCTTAGTTTCTTTTGGAAGCTGCATCTTGCTGGTTTGACCACTTCCTTCCAGCACAAAGACAAAACCTTTCACTTCCTTATCATATTCCTAACGAACCAACAAAAAATGTGTCATCATCAAAATATCTCACGCAGCTGAATAAATGCATAATCTGTAAGATTTACTAGTCATAATGCCTATTTGCTTAACAGAAACGGTTAGCCACACTCATATTTTGTAACTGTTAAGGTGAGTGATGTTTGGTTTAGGTCAGGAATTGCCACTATGCTTAAATGGTATTTTATAAGTCAACTCTAATACAAGTGGAAATCGGGAGTATTAAAAGGAAATGGATGCAAAATGTCAAGAGATAATATATGTTAAATTCACTGTCCAGTATAGCATACTTCTGAAAATGCACATCAGATCCAGTGAAAATAACCTTTTCTTGTGAAAAATGGCTTTGCAGTTAGGGTGTCAGGACTCTTAGTATGTCAAAACATCATTCTTCATTTCACTAACATTTACCATATTTATTTTACTGGTTTTTCTGTCTTGACAGCAACCTGCTGTATTAAAACAGTTGCTTGCTTCACCATTTTATCCATATCAAAAAAGCCTGAGCAGTTTCATGTAATTAGCTTAAGTAAATGAAACTAAAACTTATATTATATTTAGTGGTGAATAATCTATTTAAGATGCTGACCTTAAACCTTCATGAGGATATCAGTAACCACTTTCCTTCAACCCTCCTCCTCTGTATCTCTTATTTTGTGAAAAAGCCTGGAAATATCTGATATCTTGAAAACTTGCTCCAAACTTATGTTTTATTTAGTCCTAATAAATGTATTTCCTGACTAGGATGTTCATTTTCTTAATAGACTAAAAGAGTTTGTTTTATTGTGTAGAAAACATAAAGACACAAACAAATACCTTTATCTTGTATGCTGCAGTGTCATATACTGTATATGATGTGGGTGTATTTTTATTTACCAAATAAAAATAAATATGCACACACACATTTGCCAAGGTATGTTCAAAACTTACAGAAACAAAAATTGGAGATCATAAATACACAAAAACCTAGCAAATTTTCAAAATTAAGCTCTATACTTTATAATCAAGCTTTTACTATTTATTTCCAAAACATACTTTCCCTATTACTGAAGGATTGCCAGAAATTTTCCATTTAGTCCCAGTGTTCTTGCCTTGAGCACTGAAGATTTCAACAAATGGGCCACCCTGCAATTAAAAAAAGAAAAAAATGTCCCATTATCATAAGAAATCAACAAGTGCAATACTTAATTCATAAGTACACCAATTCCATATTTATTCTTACAATGAATATGAATGTCATTGTAAGCTTATTTCATCTGGATGCTCAATTATAAGTACATTTCAGTAGTTTATACTATAACAGTAGATGTACTCTTTTCTGGAGAAAATGGATCATGTTGCAATAACTTTCCTTGTTGTTGTTATTGTTGTTAGTTGCGAAGTCGTGTCCAACCCATCACAACCCCATGGACAACGTTCCTCCAGGCCTTCCTGTCATTTACCATCCCCTGGAGTCCAACTTTCCTTGTACTGTAATGTAAAGTGTCCAAAAACTTCACCTAATCTGAATTAATTTGGGCTCTTTAAATAGGACATATTATTTTAAGGTGCTGTGGTTACCTATAAATCTATAAACCCAAAGTGCTGCATGATACAGGACCCAATTATTTGCAGAAGTGCCTATATCCTGCTGTGTCGGTTCATCCCATGTTTCCCTTCCATGAAACAGTGCCATCTAGTGCGCAAAGATATGGAAAAGAAAAGAAGCCCAAATAATGACTTACTGGTTGTTTATAATGAAAGATTGAGGGACATCAGAAATAAGAGGTACAGAATGTGGGGCAGATCATTATTTAGAAGTTTTAACTTGTTAAACTGTGAAAAGAAGAGAGAGAGAGAGAGACAAATAAAATG
>JAEANM010028439.1:0-10364 GCA_017656035.1 Myanophis thanlyinensis
CTCCCAGGTTTTTTTTTTCCTTCGGAAACGGGTCCAAGTGGCTCTTTATGTCTTAAAGGTTGCAGACCCCTGTTCTAACCATTGCAGCACCATGGCTCAAATAAATTGATGCCCTCTTCCTTAATGGCATCCCATCAGGTATATGAAGACTGCTATTATGTCTCCACTCAGCCTTTCTTCTTTAAGATAAACATAACCCTAGTTTCTTTAGCCATTCTCCATAGGATTTAGCTTCCAGATGCATTATCATATTTGTTACTATTATCTGCACACTTTCTAGGATCTTTTTTTTTTTTAAATTGTGGCCAGAATTGAATGCAACATTCCAACTGTGTCCTCAGCAATGCGGTATAGCGCACTACTATTACTTCCTCTGATCTTGATACTGTTCCTTTATTGATTCCTAGGATTGTATTGGCTTTTTTGACAGCTTTGGTATACTGCTGACTTTAAGTGGTGGCCTACCAGGATGCATAGATCGCTCTCTTGGATGCTACTGTTGAGCCAGGTACTGCCTATCCTTATTCATTTCTAGATGCTCACAAATCCTTCTTGAGTACCTTTTCCAGGATGTCCCAAGTATTGATGTTAAAGTGATCAGTCTGTAGTTTCTTGAATCCACTTTTCCTCCCTTTTAAAGGCTGAAACTGCATCATCTCTTTTCTAGTCCTCTGGCAATCCCCCTGTCTCCAGGAGCTCTCAAGGATTTCATTCAGTGTTTCTGAGATCACATCTTCCAGCTTCTCAGGAGAGTAAACCATCCAGTCTAGAAGACCTAAACTCATTCCTACAACTAGGAGTCTTTTAACGGATCTATTTTGACCTGCGTTCCTCTTCAGTTTCCCATGGTGCTGCTTTTAACAGGTTGGAGCATTTTTTCCCTTCTATGTAAAGACCAATGCCAAAAAAGGAATTAAGCAGATCCACCTTCTCTCTGCTGCATGTCATCTTCTCCTACTAGTGAACCAATCATTTTCTTGACTTTCCTCTTGCTCCGTACATATCAAAGAGAGATGCCTTTTTTGTTATTTTCAGCAGTTGTTTCAAGTTTTAGCTCATTCTGAGCCTGTTGTTGTTGTTGTTGTTTTCGGCATTTGTTGCAAGTTTATTTTCTTTGTCCTTGCAGATTCAGACTAGTTACTAGTATTCTGTTCTAGTTATAAGCCCCTCTTTCCATTTTTATACTTGTCATTTTTGTCCCCCAGCTTGTCAGAGAGTTCTCTGTGCAACCACACTGTTCTCATCAGATCTCACTTGTTTTTCTTTATTTGTGGTATTGTTTTTGTTTGATCCGTTATTATCTCAATTTTCAAAGTTTCTCAAGCAAAAACTGTATTTCCTTCTAGAATTTCTATCCACGGAATTCTTCCTATTCTTTCTCTTACTTGGTTGAAGTAATTTCTCTTAAAATCTAGCACACTGATCTGATTTTGTTTAGCTATCCTTGCCTGCATTATGGTGAATGTTAGCATGACATGGTCATCCTCTCTCAAAATTGCTACAACTTTTGCTCCTTCAACCATTTCATTCCTATTAAATAAGCATGAAACCCAATATAACTGACTCTCTAATTCCTTCCTCCACCTTTTGGATGACAAGATTGTCAGCTATGCACATCAGGAAGCTGTTTGATCATCAAATGGTGCAAAATTTGATGTCAGAGTAGTTAGTCCCCAATTGGCCTGTACTGCAAGGCCTGTGTTGTCTGTAATACATATCTATGGGAATTTCATTTCTTTTTCTCTTAATATTCTCCCAAATACTTTCAAGAAGAGTTTCATTATTGGTATCATGCATTTCTGTACAGGTATAGTAAATTTTTTACATACAATGCAACTCCTCTTTTGTTGGCTCTCTTTCTTTTGAACAAATTATATTCTTCTCATAGTATATTCAATCCTGGGTTCCATCCCACCAACTTTTGGTAATATAGCCTATCCTCATATAGCAGGATTTCCAATTCTCACAGCTAGGTTTTCACATTCTGAAATGCTTACAAATGGAAAAGATATGCATGACATGATAAATCTATGTGGAGAGAGAACAAAAGCAAAGAAAGATGAGAGCAAAATTCACTAACAGTTTCAAAGCGACATAGAGTCTTTAGTCTTTAGCATTTTAAAATTCATCTGAAAGCTTAACAATAACAATGTTCAGGGATGTATATAGAATGCTTATCTAAAACAAAGCTCAGACTATCAAAATTGGTATTCTGTTATACATTTTTGCATTTACACAATCTGAAAAGTAATAGTGGTATTTGTATACAAAACACAGCACAGTGCGCATATATGCACTTCGATGGTGGCATAGTGGTTAGAATGCAGCATTGCAAACTAACTCTGCTGACTGCCAGCAGTTCGACTCTGACCAGCTCAAGGTTGACTCAGCCTTCCATCCTTCTGAGACCAGTAAAATGATGACCCAGATTGTTGAGAAAAATATGTTGAGTCTGTAAATCAATATCCAGATTGTTTGGGGCAATATGCTGACTCTGTAAACCACTTAGAGAGGGTTGTAAAGCACTGTGAAGTGGTATATAAGTCTAAGTTCTATTGCTATTTGCAGAATCTGCCTGGAGAATTAAGACTATCACTACCCTATCTAATAGCAAAGTCTTTATAAACAATCAAGCAAAAAATAGTAACTTGCCAGATAGGCATGCAGTTGCCTTTTTCTGATCACCATATATTTAATTGCTGCTTCCCACAGCAGCTTCATCATTTCACTCCTATCACATATCATCCAGTTTGAACCAATGGTAGTGAAGCATAATTTATCCCCTTGTTGTACTGTCAGGGATGGAAACAGCCTGAAGAAAGGATCCAAATCACAAGCTACAGAGCCATAGCCCCAGCAGTGTTTTATTTTCAGCACAGAACTTTCAGTGCACCTGTTGTTGAAATAAGTAATTTTACACAATGTTGAACTTACAGATTCATGTTTCAAGCCACTTCTGCATAGTAATTGCAATGTTTATTTATTTGTCCCATTTCTAAAGCCACCAACCAATTCTGGACATGTTTTCAGAAAATTAAAACCAACAAGATACTAAATAAGTTATTAACACTTTAAGATAGCTTTCAAAATAAAGAAAAAAGTTGCTTTTTTTCCATTTTTCATATTTTATCTAATCAATTTTGAAGTATTTGTAGCATGGGAAGAATATAGCTGCCCAAGATGGCTCTTGCTAGCATCTCCTTCCTTTCGAAAGTTAATTGATTTATATTTGCGTGATCCACTGAAACATACAAATTTGGTTGGGAAATGTTGCACATGAGAAGACATTGCCTCCTATGCCTTACTATGTATGTTGGCCATAAATTCTTCTAATTTATGTGATACATCAATTTTCTCATCATTGCTTTTATAGACAAGAAACTTGGAAAACATTACTTTAAAATGTCTTGCTGCTGTGGAAACCTTGCAATGGTACATATGATAACAACTTTATTTATGTATTCACAGAAGTATCACAGGCATTGCTTGATTGTTTCACTATTATTTACATCACTGGCTGAACATTTAAAAGTATCATCTTCAATTTTGTTGATACAGCAAGAGAACAAAGGTCAGTTGTGATACTTGCTTAGTTAGAAGATACAGTTCCATCTTGGGAGAACAGTTAGCTATAAATCTTTCAGATCTGATGGACTGTTTCCTCCAGATACTGTAATTAGATCAAGAATATATCTGAAAAAAGTGCCCATATTCTTTATAGAACCATTCTCCTAAGACTTTACCAGGATTGAATGGGCTTCTTGCTCATCCAAATGCTTGTCTTGAATTGTTCAGGTTAGATGGAGGGTTTAATATGTTATCTGTATCACAGATACTGTATTTTGGAGCTCATCACAGGTGTTTACTGTCACATAACCACAGCACTCAGGCAGAGAAGGCTGGATGTCCAGTGATAAGGCTGTTCTCTACAGATAAACCCTCATAGGCTCACGGATGCACTGATGCAGAATCTCAGAACCATACAAGAAAAATAATTTGATAATAGATGTTTGGATACCAATAAATGTATGTCCTTTGTAAAGTTTACTTTGGAGACTAAATGAATAAAGGGCTGGCCTAAGAAAAATGAAGTCTCCAAGTCTTATATTGCTAATTGCCTCCTAAATATTTATCACTTTTCATAGTAGTTTCACCATCTCACAATAGAAGGTATGTGCAACTTACTGTTTATTATCCTAAACTCTCATTATTTTACTTGAGAAAGAAAATGTAGAGTAGAACAGTTTTTCCATTCCAAACCCATGAATGATTCTAGTGAAAGTCAGATCTCAGTGTAGAAACCTTCTCCCGTGTACAGCACATCTTTGTCATACTCTCAAAATGTAGCTTAGTTCATGGGTATTTCTATAATCATACAGTTAGAATCTAAAAGAGAATAATGTATTTTAGTTATGTTTCTATTTTACTTTGTTTCAGAGCTGTTTCAGGGACTTCACATGCATTTGGATGGTGTTATTTATTAAGCACTGTGTGCTTGGAATTTTTTAAAAAAACCCTTCTAAGGAAGTCACTAAACATTTCTGATTAAATTTAATATTTCCAGGGAATGAGTATGGGTTCTTATTATTAATTGATAGACCAAGAGAAAACAGAAAGTAGGACTATATAGAGTTCTTATAATGGATTACTTCTAAATTTACTTTAGATAGGGTTGCCTTTAAAAACAATCTGGAAATGTCAGGTGTTGCAAAATAGGCCTGTGGGCCTATTGAGCAGTTTATAAATTGTCAAATGAAACTGTCTATTATAGATTCTTGGCAAACCAATGTAGGCCACTAGGGAATAGATGGTGAAGGACCCCACAAGTCAAGTGGTACAATGGGAGAGGGAGCTGGAGTGGACTTTTATAATCGAGGCTGTTCTTTTAGATAACTTCTCCCTGAAAACAAGAGTGATTCTTATTGTTGTGGCATTCTGGAGACTAAATCATTTTTTGCAACTGGTGCTAGATGTGAGAAACATGAAGTTGGGGGGGGGGGGGGAATCTTACAAGTGATCTTATCCAAACTCTTGTACAGTGCAGGATCTACTAACTAAAGCATCCCTAATAGATTACCATTTACTCTCTGTTTAAACAATTTCAGTAACATGCAGTAGTTTATATGGCAGCCTATTCCACTGACTAATAGCCTGTGCAGTCAGGAAATTCTTCCTGACTTCCATCCCTAAACTTTATTTTTTTAACAGTTTTGATAATATTTGTTGTGATCCTACCCTCTGGCACAATAAATGGCATTTTTTTATGTGTCAGCTCTTCATGAGTCTATTTGATAATTTCTCTATTTTCCCTCCATTATGTCTTCTGTAGGATAAATATCCAGAATCTAATAAAATACACATTTCACTGCATTTTGTACTATGTACTGTATGTCTGTGCATGCGATGAATAAAATTTGATTTGATTTGATTTGAATCTTGAACTATTGTAATAGGATTTGCTTCCAAATCTTTTTTTTTTTTTTGCAGTCCTCCTCTGAACTCACTCTAGGATGTTTCTGTTATTTTCCAGTTGTAGTGTCCAGAATTAGATACAGTATTCCAATCTGAAATTTGATGCAGCCTAGCTAATAGATCCTCTTTCTCAAAATGTAAAGTTTGGTGTCCAGCATTCTTTTACCCTGTAGTTATTGCAGGTATGGGGTTATAATTTATAAATTAGTTGTTGAAGCTATGCCCTACAGTGTTTGGGTTGATCATCAATAATTAAGTTGTTCTGGATGCATTCAATTAATGTTCTTGGTGATGGAAGAAATACTTTTTGCCTTTATCTGCTAACACCATTGTATTTTTTTAAAAAAATATAATTATCTGGTTATCTTCCCTCTTACCAGTTGCTGAAAACAGCTGAAGCAGCTTAAAGACATCTATTTTTGAATGAACAGAGGGTGGGAAAAATTATTCTCTTGGAAGGCTAGATCATGAATAATGGGTCAGCAACTTAAGTGAGGATCATTGAACACAGTGCAAAGTTCATTTTAAATATAATAAAAATGTAAATAACAAAATAAAATGTGCTTTTGGGTTTGAAGTAATGCCCACTACTTTTTATATATTACATGACTGAGCTAAGAAAAAGTATTTTAATTTCTAATGTCATACCTCTAGGCACCCATCAAATAAGAAGTTGAAAATTCCTATTCCCAGGAATAAATATCAAATTTCTAAGTAGTTGCTTGGGATAGCTCCAGTCTTTTCATTTCAACATGACTATTTTCACGTTAAGTGGTATCAATGGAAGAATAAATCACAAATTCTAACATATTTATTTTGTTTCTTATCTGAATTGAGTTGGGAAGAAAATGCATTATTCTTTAAAGAATTTGATTTCTGCTGATTTTGTTGCATTGAAGAAAAGCATACGCAAGAAAAAATAATGCATGCATTTAAACAAAAATAAACTAAATAACTTTCTTCCAGTTCTTCTACGTTTATGTCCAAATACTAATTTATTGGCCTACCTATTAGATAAGGAAATTATCAGATTCAGGAGATCTTCTAGTTCAGGATGGTAAAATACAGTTGAGACAAGTATTTTGTAGACTGTTTCTAAGATGTAGTTATTCTGTTTATAAACATTGTAAAGATAGTGTCTGGCTTGAAAAATGTGTAGCTTGATGCCTGTAAAGAATTTTAAAAATGTAGCGCTTTATATGGGGAGTAACTGAAGAATAAATTTAGCATTCCTAATTCAGTAATGTTCTCAAGAAGAAAGTTTATTGCGTGTTGCCTTTTTTACCCAATTAAATCCAATAGTTTTATCTGTCAGGCTTGTGTATTGGAGACCTCTTTGGTTAAAGTGTGGGCTTTTACCTTCCATCTTGCTACATTAAAAATGTAAGTATACTCATACTTGAATTCATAGTTGGATTTTATACCAAGAAGTACTGCACTGTAGTTCAATTGATAAATTTCTAGCTCTTATTCTAATACATTCCATTGCTTATTTTTGCATGCATTAGCTTTTGCCTCCTACAGTAAAACAAAGGAGAGTGCTGTCCCTGATTGGAGAATGAGAGCAAAACCCATGATTGCATGCTATTTTTTTGTAAAGCAAACATGAACAATTGAATTCAATTTCCTTCTGTGGATGCTACTTGTGTAAGAAAACACCACAGAGCAGAGTTGGTACTTCCTATTTTGAGGCATTTGAACTGCTTGAAGTTTTCTCAGGGAAAACAGAACATGCTTTGATTTGAATATTTTAGCAAATTTGCATTGCAGATGCCCTGAATACTGTTTACTTCTGTCAACCTGGATAAGCCACCTGCTAATAATAATTCAAGGCTTCTGAATCAGGTATCACTGATTTGCACCTATATTACTAAGGGATGTTTTGAATGAATGTCTTTTAGAATAACCAATCATAAAAAATCCTTCATACATATATTGATATCTCTCATAGATCTAAATACTGTACTGTTTGAAAATGTATGTTTGAAAATGTTGAAAATTAATACTAATGCCAGGTTTATTTCCATTTAGAGCAGGGGTGTCAAACTGTCAGCTAGTGGGTCGGATGCATCACATGCAGGCCACACCCACCTGAACTCCATGAAGGGGAAAAAGTCACATGATGGCAAAGTGACACACAAATTTGATACCCGTGATTTAGAGTTTCAGGAATCAATAAATTATTCCAGAAAGTGCAACATTATGTCTGTTGTCTGTCATTCTTGACCAATGGTCAAGAAGCCATACAAATCAGAGGGTTTTTATATGATTTCTTATTTAATTATATATTTAGATGCATTCTATATTTTTAACTAAAATAACAATATTAAGTAGAAATGGGAATGTTAGTGATCTGTGGCAGCAAAACAATCACAAGTATTGTGGCCAACTTGAACTGCAGGCCACATTTTCAGCTGCTGCTGATTTTCAGTAAATTAAAATAAATAATGGGGAAGAGTGAGCTATAGGATGTGGATTAGGGTCTTTCCTCTATGTTGTCTTCTTTGGCAGCTGCATTCACTTCTTTTTCATCTTTTCCGCATTCCATCAAATCCACTAGCTATTCTTAATCCAAATGCAATTCTGCTTAACACAGTTGTTCCAGATACCTTTTATAGCACTTCAGATGCTCAGTCATACAAATGCCAAATAGATGAGACACAGTATTTTCTTGCATGTGCCTGTTATCTGTAAAATTCAAAGAAAAGAAATTTAAATTGTTTAGCCTATTACTTACATGGAAATTTAAATCTTTTGTCCTGTTCCTGTCTTTGATTTTCTTAAGTGCTTTTTGATAGAAGACAAGATCCCACATTGTGAATTAAATTTGTAAACATTGGCATTTTCTTTAATGCTTGTTTTTAGATATGACCTTTAAAGGAAAAGAAAAAGATTGTTTGCACAAAAACTCACAGTGCTTTTACCAGACTCCTCCACACATTTTACAGCAATTCAGCTGTAAAATAAAAAGGAAACTCAACAGCAGTATTTGTGAGTTGAGTGTACCAATACATAAATGTTGGTTCAGTCTCTTCATTTGACTATTCCTTCTGATTGAAGTATACTAACAGAAAGTCCTGAGATATTCTTAGCTTCCTTTCCTGAATAAAGGGGCCTATGTGAACAAGTCTAGTCATTGATCATAGCAAATAAGCTTGCCTACTGTGTTTTCTTGCAGGCTAACTAAACACATGAGTCAAAGCTCCCTTACATTACTTTCCAGCCCTAGGAAAGAATGCACATCTGTCAACTAAGAGATTGATTAATTAAATAAACATGTTATTGTAACAAAATTATTTCTAGATTTCAGAACACATGTAGAAGGTCAAAGCAAGATATGAGGGCAGAAAGAGAGCCGAGATGATTTTTCCTGAATGCAGAATGAATTATAGTTTTGATACAATTATAAAAAAATCCTCTTTGATTGTGTTACAGTTTAAGCAAGGGCAGTTTGCTCATGAAACATTTTAAGTATTTCTTAAAATGGAATCATGAGACAATGGATGGAGCATTGCCAGAGAGCACCTTCCTCACACTATTTTTTATGTAAATCTTTACATGATGGGCAACGGGAAAAGAGCTGGCATTGCCGCTGCGGAGCCGCACCCGCCTGCTGCACCCCCCGCTGCACCCCCGCTCCTGCCCGCTGCCCTCTTACCTTCTTCTCCATGGCTGCTGCGTTCGGTATCCCATGCCTGCAAAGACATGCGGGGGAGGGGGTGCTGCGGGAGGGGGAGTGAGGGTGGGGGTGCTGCGGGAGCGGGAGTAAGGGTGGGGGTGCTGCGGGAGGGGGAGTAAGGGTGGGATGGGGGGAGGGGGGAGGGGGAGACCGTCATTGTGGCCTGCGAGTCAAAAAGTTTGGCCCGTGAGTCAAAAAGTTTGCCCACACCTGGGGTAGAAACAACACCAGAATGTTTTTTTTTCCCTGCGTTCCTTACAGATTAACACTGTAAAGTGGAAAAAAAACAAAAGGAGATTTCTTTTAACAACCTGTTCTCTGAACTGCTTAGAAAAGTTACTACCGGTTCTAGCAAACCTGCTAGAAACTGCTGAATTTCACCTCTGCTCAAAGCCCTCTCTGTGGGCATGTGTGCTATCACCCCAGCTCAGCTCCATCGAATTTCTCTGTCACATTTCTTGCCATAATTTGCAAGGAACTAAAAAAAAAGTTAAGTCAATCAATTCCAACTTCTGACAAAAGAAAAAGATCTTACCTCTCGGATGTCAGTTGCTTTTCCTGCAGAGCTGCGGGTGTTGTGATGTCTCACCTTCCTGCCGGCCAGCTGGTCTTCGGCTCTCTGGCATATGTTTGGGTGCACATGCATGGACATGACTTGCAGTTTGGGCACTCAGTCTCCAAAAGGTTCACCATCACTAGCCTATATGCTGAATTTGGGATGTCACATTTGTGTGTTCAGGAAAGTACTGCATCTTGCTGTTCCTTTGTTTTCTTTGAGATATAGGTTGAAATGTAATTATTAAAATTAAGTGATATATTTAGTTTTGCCCACTTTAGTGAAATAATTTTATTTAATGGGGAGGAATCACCCAGATTTGTTTTATCATTTTAGCAAGTCACTGCACCATAACAGATGAGAAGCCCTGCCATGTGAGGTCTCAGCCTCATTCATAAAGTAGATTAGCCTCTAACATTTTTTGTTTTCCAATAATCATTTAAAGTCATCTCCTTGTCCTCTTCAAGTTCCTGCTCAAGTACCTGATCCTACTAGATTATTTATTTTAGATATAGTTCAGGAATCTTATGATTCCTGATGAATGTATTATTTCCTTTTATGTACACTGAAAGCATAGGCACCAAAGACAAATTCCTTGTATATCTAATCACGCTTGGCAATAAAGAATTCTATCTATCTATCTATATATCTATCTAT
>JAEANM010028440.1:0-10363 GCA_017656035.1 Myanophis thanlyinensis
ACGGCCAGCGATAACTCAAGCTGGCTGTATCTGGGCGCAGGAAACCACAGCCACTCGGTCTTGGCAGGGTTGAGCCGAAGTCTGTTAAGACCCATCCAACTCCGCACGGCCTCCAGGCAACGTTCCATCACTTCATTTCTCACTTAGCAACATAAATTTTGGCCTCAATTGTGGTTGTAAGTCGAGGACTACCTGTACTTCCTCTTGCTCTCTGCAGAAATCCCAACCAGGTGATTGTTAGTCTCTAACTGAATCTTCTCCGTTGAAGCAGAGACTGTTTTTCTGCTTAACATCTTTTGCTGTCTTGTAGTTCTTCCTAACATTTAGCCAGAATCTTCTCTACATTTCAGTCCATTGGCCCTTGCCCTGTTTACCATCACAATACAGAACAGGCTCATCCTATTTGCACCTGACCTCCTTTTAGATATTTGTAGATCATTATCATGATTCCCTTTAATCTCTTTTGCCAGCTCAGTAAGTCTAGTTCCTTGGAGAGCTTAATTTCCAGACCCTTTAACACCTTGATACCTCTAATCTGAATTTTCTCCAGCTTTATCCTGCGAAGAAAGGAAAACTGTGATCCGAATGCTGTCTGACTAGCACTGAATGCCATAAACTGGACATAATCTAATACATTACTTGCTCATTTTCACACAAATTGCCATCATCAAGCATCCACAGTCCTGTACCTATGACTTGATTTTTCATACCTGAATACAAGGCCTTCCACATGTCATAATTTATCATCCAGCGGGGTTTCACTCTGGGTTGGAAATATTATCTTGTTTTATGGTTTTGATACAGAAATATAACAAATTTCTCTAGTTTGGTACCTAATAAAGAGTTTGACATCTGGAAGGCCATGCATTACTACTTGTTACAGAAAATAAAAGTGAATATGAATGAAAAAGAACATGAATGTATGTGCATTGAAGAGACAAAATGCCAACTTTTTCCAACAAAGTGCAAAAGTAATTCTGGCTAGGGTTGATTGCTCTGTTTTGACAATGGAAAGCAGGCATCAGTAGCAAGATTATAAACTGTCTAGGAAATACTGTATACTTTTGGTTTGAAGGGGAATTACCAGATTTTATGTCAAAAGGAAAAAGTTCCTATTATTGATTTTAAGTACAGTATTACAGAGTTAAGGACCAAAAATATTAAATGACTTGATTAAATGACCATGACTTGAAAGCATAAATGTTGTAGTCATAATAATCTAGACAATTTCCCCCCAATGATTTTTATAGAATAGCATTTTAATATCAAGCTTTTTTCCAATATAGCTTTTGTACATACAGAAAAGCATCTGTGATATGTATTGGAATCTCAAGTGGGACATATCCCTGCCATGGCATCCCAATACTTAGCTGATCATATAATTTGTTTTTGAGTGATATTGTAAATGAGATGCGTTCTTTTGATATTATTTTTTCCTTACTTTCCATCATAATTAAAAGAAACAGAAGCAGTTGACAGTATTTACAATGTGCAATTATTTATACCGCTCATTGCGAGATAATTTTGTAAATTCTTGGGGATAATTGGATTTCATAACTTATGCTTGATGTTTTGTCTTAGTGTAAAAGTTGAATAGATATTTGTGAATAAAGAATTTAGTATTTCTAGATCACATATAGAATGACTTTATAAAATCCTTTTATTTCCTAATGAAAATTATTTTCTAGAATTTTTTCTCCTAATATGTAGGAGAAACATGTTTTTCTTGTATAAAGTTGAAGTGATTATTGCATTGAGGTAATATGAAGTAGTTATACATTTAAAACATTTTGTCAGATCCAGCTTTTAATATCAGCACCAAGAATATTGAAAATGATCTTATTCTCAAATATTGTCTGAATTATAATCTTTATTTTTTAACACTACATTTGATCCCATTTGAACATCTCACAGTACTGTTTATCTGTTTTTACAGTGTTTTAAATGGTATAACTGGTATAATGGACCATTACAGACCTGCGGACCTTTCGGCGCGCATTAAAGACCCATTTGTTTCAACAGGCTGGTCTGGCCTAGTATTAATTTTGGGGTTCTGATTGTTTTTTTTTTTTTTTAAATTAAATTTTAAATTTTTATAATTTTATACCTTGTTTTTTTAGATGGTTTTACACTGCCCCGAGTCCCCTCTCGGGAGAGAGGCAGTTTAAAAATTTAAATAATAAATAAATAACTTGACATGATTGCAATAATTTTTATATAAAATTATTTCTGGGTTTAACAAAAGTGATCTGAGTTTTAAGAGACCCCATTTATACCTGCCTACCTTAAAAATGTTGATCTTGGGTCTGAACAGTATTTGTTTTTTTGAATACTTCTATTTTAATACTTCTATTTTGATATCTTAGCCTTATTTTTGCATGCAGATTCCATCCCTTAATTTGCAGTGAAAAGTAGGTTACTATGTAATTTTTGAACAATTATAAAATGAACTGAACATAATAAATCAACTAGCAAAAGGTAATCAAGTGTATGCAGTATTTATAGAAGTTATCTAACAAACCTGGCTACAAGCTGTGGAACCTTTTAAAGACAACTAGGCAACCCATGACCCATTGGGTTGTTCTTTCAGGGATATTTCCTCATGAGATTCTTCTGTGCATTTAACAGTGACACAATTTCTATTGTATTGCCTTCACTGGAAAAGTTGTGATACATTCAAAGATGTATTCACCTTGAAAATAGCCCATGTCAAACTGTATATACACAATCAAACATCAGCACAGGAAATATGACATTTTGTATTATGTCATAAAATGAGTTATAAAATTTGCTGAGTTTCAGTTCTGCAGGAGTCATGGGTTCTGAATTTGGGATGCATTCTGTAAATTAGCCCATTTGAGATACCTTGGCTATGATGCAACATTTTGTCCAGCTAAAGATTCTGGGAATGAGAATTTAATAGTATATAGATAGCTAAATGAGCACTTTGAGAGGTTTAGAAATATACCGGTAGTAGAGTCAGTGTGGAGCCAGTTTGGTGTAGTGGTCAAGGCATTAGGTTAGAAATTGGGAGACTCTGAATTCTAGTCCTATTGTAGGCAGAAAGCAAGCTGGGTAACTTTGGGCCAATCATTTTCTTTCAGCCCTAGGAAGGATGCATGGCAAAAACACTTCTGGAAAACCTTGCCTACAGAAACTGAGAATTGGACACCATTGTTAGCACTGGACAAAGTGAATTTCAGCAGTCTAACTTAAATACAGTTAAGACATGCATGGTCATAATTAGATCCGTCTGCAATAGGTATAATTGTTAAAATAGAAAAATCTGTGCAAAACTATGCCTAGTGTGCCTACTGTAAAGTTATGCCTATGTACATATCCAGATGTCTCCTTTCAAGAATAATTATGCCTACCCTCTTGCTGAAAGCTGACTCTGTCTTTGTATTAGGATGGGTAGTGGCAGTGGCAAGAATGTCCCAGATTAAACAGATGATGCCTTGTTGTTGTAGCAAGCTATTCATGGCCAACCTTCAAATCAGAATTTGTATTTCTGTGTATTTTGCATATTCTTTGAAAACAGATGTGGTCAGACATTTCAGATCGAATATAGATGGAGATATATATTACAAATGCGGATACTATATGTTCTATATTTATAGTTAAGTATTTAAACAAATTTTTATTAGCCTAATTCAGAAACAACCATTTGATCATCCTAAAGAAGGCTATGTCTCTCTCTAGACCTCATGTCCATACTTGGAATATTCTGGCATAAATTAACTATAGTTGTTTAAAACACATTAGAAATATAGTAAATTTTTATTCTTAATCCTTACAATAAGGAGTAAGGAAATATTTTCTTGAATTCAGTTTAATCTCTGCTCCTCTTCCCAAGAACATTTTGTCTCATATATGAAAGAAATGTGCATTTGCAAAATCCAGGGACATTTATTAATACTGAATCAGAGTTTGTTACAGACAAAGTAGTCCATGTTCTGCCTTCCTGTTTAAATGATTGTAGTAGTTAAAACAAAGTAGCTCTCTGTTTTGCTGGTAAAACAACCAGAGTTTTCAAATTTTTATTGTTTGCTTAGTAAGCCATAAAAGATTGATTTACATACACCAAATTTATAATTAAATGTGTTATATGGAATCATCTATTTGGCATGTCCTTTAATTTTTGAAATTCAGCCTTTGAAATAAATGTAATATGCAGTAGTATTTTATTGTAAAGTAAAATTTCCTTTGAGTTTCAACTTTCTGATGATTTCATCAGAAATCAAGATTGCATTCCTATAGGCTTCTTGGTAACAACAAGGAATACAATATGCCATTGTATTCCTCTATTGTGTGTGTGTGTGTGTGTGTGTGTATTTCACTTCCCAATCTAGGGAACAGGTCTGGCAACAGGACTTCTAAGGCAGACTCTTATTTAGCTTCCAAGCCTAGATGACACTGACTAAATAAACCCAGCTACCTGCTAAGAGACATTTTATTGTATATTTGTAGAGGAAAAAAATGATACCCACGTCAGAAAAGTAATTATTACACTGAAGATAAATGGATAGTTCTCTAACTGAATGACAAAGACAGTTCAGGCTACAGTGCCAGCTCTTTACTTTACTTTACTTTATTCATATTTATATACCGCCCCATCTCCCTAAGGACTCGGGGCGGTTCACAGCAGATAAAAAACAAAATACATAACAAAGTTTAAAAACCAATATAAAATCATTAAATTTGCTGGTTTTTTTAAAAACTACTATTAAAATTAAATTAATTCTAAAAATTTTATCCAATTAAAATACCCCAAGGTATTTAGCATTGGAAAGACTCACACTATATATTTTAAAGAAGGATGTGTTAAAGGAGTTACTCAATAATCTCACTTATACACTGGTTATATGTTCAGTTGCTTTTGGTTCTTTGTAACTTGATGGACCAGTTATCTTAATGTCTTATAATAACAAGCCACCTTCATAAATTATGTTTCTAAACGTGTTTGTTTCAGCAAAGCATGATTCAGGCTTACCAAATTTAAATTTGGGTATAATTTTTCAGTTATAAGTAGAAACATGTTTCTGATCTTCTTGAAAAACTGTATTGGAGGATGAGAGGAAAGCAGGGTGCATGCAGTTACAACTCATTCATATAATAACGGTAGTGTTCTGTAAATGTGGCTGCTATTATAAATGTTTTAGGCAATTAAAATGCAGTTTGTGGAAACACTATTAAGGGGGCTCTTATGTTTACAGAAAATCCTGATGGGGAAAGAGATAATATGTAATGTTCTCTTGCTCCACATTTCATTTTTCATTGCAGGGATTGCCCACATGGCACCCACCAAATCAGTAAATTGCATACTAGTTTAATACGTTTTATAACCAAATTTTCATTTCATTTTTCATTCTGAGTACCACTAAGACTCTGACCACTAATATTAAAATGGCACCTATGTATTAGTGGAATTAAGATTCCACTAAGATTAAAGTGGCACTATATATTAGTGGAATTAATACAATTGAGTTGGAATTTAAAAGAATTATTCTGTGACTGTATTTTTAAACTTAGAAGTAATTCTGTTACATATACACCAGCAAACTAAGCCACACTTATTCTAGTCAGCTACCTTGGTATTTTTGTTTGTGCTTTAAAAGCTTTTATTAGATTTCAGAAGATTGTGTTAATAATACTTTTAGAAAAAAACCCAGTTAGAAACAATTGTACTGTAAGTATAAAGATTTCACTGCTAATGGAATTGTATTCAGTAAAACCATAACATGGGAAAACAGAAAATAGAAAACTATTGAGGATAAAATAAGAATTCTCCATATTCTTTTTTATTATTACAATAAATAAATTATATAAATAAATTATAATAAATCGCATTGTAAGAAAGAAACTTAATGCACAGTTCTGGGTATGCTTATCTATGAATAAGATTCATTAAACACTGTGGAATTGTTACAAATTGAGATGATGCAAGATTAAGTAGTACCACAATACCACAATAACGGTCTAAATTTCAGTAGACGACTGTTTGCTTTTTTGCCTGATATTTGTAGGTTCTTACTTCATGTTAGAGTGTGAATTTGTTAAATATTCTTAACAAAGCAAGGTTGGCCCCAGTAAAAAAATAAAACTATGTTGCATATTCAGAAATAATTCCCATTTGCTTCTTATTCCCTTTTGTTTTAAAAACTCTGAAAAATAATTTCTCTAAAGTTTCTATAAAGAATGTATTTCATTAATCTTATGGAGGCTGAATAAAATCTAGGTTTTTTTTACTATGAAAAGAATAGCTTGTTGGCAGAGTATTTGACTTGTATATAGTATTTTGCTAGTTTGGATGGGATTTTTGAAAAAAAGTATAAACTGTGGCTTGTAAATTTGAATATAGGAGCCATATTATATTGTATTGGGTAAACCATAATGGTGTTTTTGCAGAAACTAGGGATCCTGGTGATTCAGCTCTCCACATCTCTTCCCACCTTCCTCTTAGGAGCAAAATTTCTGTTAAATGTTAAACATGTTAGGTTTTGTGTCTGTAAATTATAGACCAAATGTTGCAATGCCTTTTTGTGAACAGATTACATTGTAGTACATTGATTAGAGTTTTGAGTCTAATCAATTCACTAACAAACAAAGGGGAATTGTAGTTTTTACAGATGCCTTGCATCTTTCATATCCTCCAACTTTTGGACCTGGAGTACAGGCTATATAGAGGTGGAATTGCTAAAAATCATTTTTCCATTAATGGAGATAGCTAAGTCATCTGAACAGAAGGTTACAATCTTAATACCCACTAAATTCTAACAGACAATGTTAATTGCCAGTGTTATAACGCAGTCAATACAGGTAGTCCTCAAGTTAAGGACAATTGAGCCCAAAATTTATGTTGCTAAGTGAAACATTCGTTAAGTGAGTCTTGTCCCATTTTACGACTTTTCTTGCCACAGTTAGTGAATCATTGCATTTGTTAAGTCAGTGACATGGTTAAGTGAATCTGTCTTCTCCATTGACTTTGCCTGTCAGACGGTTGCAAAAGCTGATCACATGACCCCAGGTCACTGCAACTGTCATAAATACCAGTTGCTAAGCAGTTGAATTTTGATCATGTGATCCCAGGGATGCTGCAACAGTTGTAAGTGTGAAAAATGGCCATAAGTCACTTTTTTCAATAACGTAATTTTGAATGGTGACTAAATGAATTTTTGTAAGTCAAGGACTACCTGTATTGAGTGGAAGGTATATGTTGCCCAATGTTTTTGCCTTTACTACTACCAAGCCAACATCATATCTGTATAGTCTCTCGTTTTTTGTAACTTAAAATATTTATGTTAGCAGGTATATCACCTGATTAACCTTATCTGGGTTTGAAAGCTAAGTTGGGTTATGCCTGGTTAATACATAGATGGGATTTTTACCTTATATTATGTTGATGACTTCCGAAAAAATAAAAAAGGTTTGGAAGCTAGTTCAGAGAATAGATGGATCATATTCTGTCCATTTGTATAGTAGAAGGTAAATGATGCTGGGGGGAAAAGATTAAATATTGCCTCTACAGGTAGTATTGCAAAGTTTTTCCTTTAATATTTGAACAGCTTGAAGAAGAAAGCCTGATGTGTAAGATACTTTATTTTTTATTAAATAGTAAAATTATCTTCCCCAGAGCAAATTCGTTTAAAGAATTTAAGAAAAGTTTATGGAAGATGCCTGTGGTATCGATTACGATTGTTAAAGCCCCAGCAGAATGTAATTCCTACAATAAAGTAAGTATAATAAGATTTCTATTTTGCGGGTTTGTTTGTTTTTTAGAATTTTAATAAAAGCAGATTATTTCAACATTATAAAATATTTAGAAAAACGATAAGATCAGCATTTTACCAATAACTCCTAGCAGATGTTGATGAAGTTTTAATTGTAAAGAAACTGAAAATGATTCCCAAGTCATGGATTGAATTTCAGATAATGAAATAATCTATTGAGCATCCAAAATGCAGTGTTTGGGGATTCACAGTCCTTCCTGCTTTGGGGAAAGAATGTGTCTGCGATGCAGTGTTTTTAAAATTATATTGTGGAAACCCTGGAATTCTTTGTAGGCTGAGGATTCCTCAGTGGGAAAGAGGGAAGCTTCACTAAACAATAACAACAACAAGCCAACCCACCAAGCAGCTTACCTTACGGAGAATTGTTGGGCATACAGGTAGTCTTGACTTACAACTGTTAATTTAGTGACCATTCGAACTTACAACAGAATTGGTAAAAAGGGATATACCATTGCAGCATCCCCATCGTCACATGCTCAAAATTTGGGCACTTGGCAACTGGCATCCCAGGATCATGTGATCATCATTTGTAACCTGACAAGCAAAACCAGTGGGGAAAGCCAGATTTGCTTAAAAACCGAATGATTCACTTAACTACAGTGATAAAATGAGGTGCAACTCATTTAACAAGTGCCTTGCAGGAACAAATATTTTTTTTAAAAAATAAAATATTTTTTAGGAACAGAAATTTTGGGCTCAGTTGAGGTTACAAGTTTAGGACTACCTGTATGGTTTTACGATTTAAGACTCATCAATTGAGCTGAGTGCCCATTATAAATACTGGATGGGACCATAGAACATTGGCAGAAACCAGCAAACATGCTTGTATAATTCCTTTGGTTTTGAGAGATGGGTAGAGATTATTTTGGTTATTGTTTCCTGTGATGTTAACTCTTCTTTAAATGTACCGGGATATTTTGGTTGCATGGGATTTTTTCTTTCCAAAAAATTAAATTATTTAAAATTGCTTTCACTTTCAATTTTACAGAAAAGCCGTGTTGCTTGCTGGATGGGCACTGTTTTTGTTTCTTGCTTACAAAGTGTCCAAAACAGATCGAGAATATCAAGAATACAATCCATATGAAATACTACAGTTAGACCCAGTAAGTAGCACCATTTTTCATGAATTAAACTAAATTTGACATTAAATATTTCACCAGGGCCCTCAATGGAATATCAGATTCTAAGTCTATAAGTCTGTTCTTCAGTCCACAAACCTTCAAAAGACAGATTAGGGACACATGGAAAAGGGAAGGAGGGAAATATGTTCTGCCAGTTGTATTTGTCTCATGACAACAGGCACATCCAGCCAGCAGAGACATGTTTATTTTTTTAATTTTTATTTGAAACGTCCTGCAAGGTAAGACTATATGTAAATGACATATTTTAAGTATTGCATTTTTGAGTCAGTCACATTTTGAACTTTTGACAAAGGCTCTTGTTTGAAACTACATTGAATATCTGGTGCTATTTCATAAAATGTTGTAAATAGGAATGCAAAGTAAACAACATATTTCCTAAAAACTGTCATTTGGTATTAAAACATAGAAATGCTCTTCTGGTCTAAAGAAAATGCCTTACAGATTAAATGTATTTTAAAAGTTTTTGTTAAAAAAATCCTTCTATGAAGCAAAGATGCATGTCCCTGAAATTACAAATGGCATTCAGTTGTGCCTGTCCATGTGAGGACTTTTTTGCACCTCCAGTTGTATTAGGAGGAAGTAAACCTTTCGTTCTTATTCCATGTTAACAGGAAATTGGGGGATGCTCCAAGATAATAAAAAAGGTGGGACAATAGGAAGAAAAAAAGGAAGTTAGCAAACAACAACAGCACAACAGTATAAAAGCGTTGGGGTTACTTCATCACATCCTCTTCTGTAATTAGAGGAATCTTCGAGATAAAAATCCAGTCTGCAAATAGAAGGAAAAGAAGTATTTACAGTTTTACAATGGTTGTGTAATTTAATATGTTGATCACCAAAATCATTTGATAGTGGAAAGCAAACTTGTATATATTCTTTTTGAAAGTTGAATAGTATATTTAAATGATACATTTTTAAAAGGTGCAGGTCAATTGAATTCCATTTTGGCTATGTTCCTGTATTTATTTATGTAGGAGTAGAGGCCATTGAACAATCTGGTACTTATTTAAACATTTGGATAATTTTTCATTTTTAAAAAGTTGCATTTATACACACTTTCAAAAAAATTCTCAATGCTTAGGGCTTACGAGATGGAATTTAAAATTTGTTTTATAAACTTTAAAGAAAGCAGTGTTAACAACAGCAGATTAGAAGGATCATATCTTAGAATTTTAGTTGGATTAGATCTATTTTGGGACTGTCAGAGCTTTAGATGACAACTACAATAGTGCTTACTGAATAACCACTGGTTTACAGTGGGGCTGAAGAGAAAAATGGCTTACAGTTGGTCTTTGCACTTACATCCATCGCAGAGGCCCCTGGGTTAAGTGATTCAGATCTGGTTATTTAAGAATGGATGGACACTGGTCATAACATCAGACATTGTGTTTCGTCTCTGTTCCTTCTCCTTCTCTCACTGCTTATGTTCAC
>JAEANM010028441.1:0-10363 GCA_017656035.1 Myanophis thanlyinensis
ATTATTATTATTATTAACTGCATTTATATTTCTCCATGCTTGGTGACAAAAAGACTGCCTACCTTAACTATTCATTAAAAATACCCATTATCATCTGTTTGCTAGCCTTACCTTTCTGCTGTGATAAAAAAGATCGCCCCTCTCCCTGGTTACTAAGCTTTCTGGGATTTCAGCTCACTGGCTTCTGCACTTCAAAATAAAAGTCACAGGCTGCAGTCCTGAGTCTTCTCCACAACAGCCCATTCAGCTCCAGCAACTTCTTTCCTTTGTAGCACTGAGCTGCTTGGTTTCTGAAATCCTGGGCTCGGCAGCCAAAGAAGCTGGGATGGATTTCAAAAAGCCAAACTGCTCAGGGCTACAAGGAAAAGATTCCAAGTGCCACTCGTCCATCGGAGGCTTCGAAAAAGCTGCATTTTAAGCGGAGGTTTGGAAAGAGCCCTGCGCCACAGAGCTTTCCCCCCACATCCCCAACCAGATGCCCTGGCTTCTCCCAAGCGTTTCTTTGCTTGGTATTTGTGGAAGAGCCACACTCAAAGGGCCAAAGAGCCGCACGTGGCTTGGAGACGCACGTTTACTGATGACCACTGAGCTAGGTTATCCACAATATATAGATTTATCTACACATACACCCTTTTTTGGGAGAAGATGCCTTCAAGACAGGTTGATTTCCTAACAATGGGCTGGACAAGTTGCTGAAGTTTGCTTGGCGTGATATATTATTATTATTATTAATTTATTTATATTTATTGGCTGCTGAACTGCAATAGATTCACTGGATTTGCAAACTGGTTTGCTCTTGCATTCTTCCTAGGACTAAGACAGAGGGACTTCCCAAGGTCACCCAACTGGAATTGTGCCCAAAATGGGAAGAACTTATTGTCTCTCAACATCCAGCCCAGTGCCTTAAGCACTGCATCAAACTGGATCTCTTTAATTACTTTTCACCAACTCCGTTCTGTACTAGTTCTCCAGTTTTTATTTTTTTTCCTCCCAAAGGGAACTTTTACATGATGTCCTCCTACATGTATTGGTATAGTCAATATAGTAACTACAAATCGATTGAGCTTCCGTCTCCCATTCACCCAATTCATCACACACAAGTTACAAAGCTCCACTTTCTTTGGCACCTTCAGCATTACTGTCACAGTCTTCTGACAATGTCTCAAGGCCACAGAAAAGTTCAGCAACTCATAATACTTTTTTTTAAAAGCCTCTCCTTTGATTGCTTAGCAACCAAGATTGTCAATTTCTGATCTAGAGATTAAAATTATGCTTCTTATAGGAAATATTGATAACCCTAATGCTATGGTATAAATCAATAATGGCCATCCTCACTTTCATGGACTATCTTCCCCAGGATTCCTGGAATGGGAAACTTTGTACTGGAATTCTCAATTGTGTCCAAGCCTATCAATCTCAGTATTTGGCAGGGATTGGGGTTGGACACCATTATGTTCTTGTTCTTCCTGAATAGCCAGTCCCATTGGTTTACGAGGGGAAAGGGAGTACACCAAGCTATTCAACAATTATATTAAACCTTCAGAAGAAATGACTGGGTTTCAGCACATTTGCTGTTCATATGCAGCTGGTATTATTCTATTTTTCCTTGCCACAAGATTCTAATATTAAGGCTTGGGGATAATAATATTTAAACAACAATGAACAAATAGAAGCTTAGTCCAGATAAACAGTCCTGATCAGGAGAAGATTTGATCCTAGAATGGGCATTTGGCCAGTCCTGCATAAGATGCATCAGATCAAGGCAAAAAGAGGCATGGGGTTTGTTGGTGGTAGACCTTTAAAATCCTCAGTGTCTTTGGCTTAGGATTCCTGAACAATCTGTAATAGTCTGTCCATCCCTCCTTCAAGGTTCAAAATTTGGAAGGCTCTATTTCATGTCCTGGAAGTACAGGAAGTCTTTGCTTAATTATTGGTTGCTAAGCTATTGTTTGAAGTTATAATGGATCCCCCTACCTCAAAAAGCTACTTATGATCTGGTGCCACAGTTCTTATGGCAGCACCCATCCCATGACCACATTTTGGCTGCTTGGCATCCTGCTCATCTCTAAGGCAAGTTGCAGAGTTCTGCTGATATTTTTTTTGCCCATTTCCAGCAAAAAAAAAAAGTCCATAGAAATGAACTGATTTGCTTAATAACCTCAACTTTTACTTAACTACCTCCATAAAAAGGTCATAAAATCAGATAGTCACATGGGTGTCTTGACTTATGACTTGTGATGGAAATTCCAGGCTCCATTATGGCCGTAAGGCAAGTCAGTGTCCAGAGGAAGCTGGTTTCTTCCTCTAAGGTTATATTCAGCTTTTCTGCACCTGGGTTTGTTCTGCCATATTGTAATTTCTTTGGGAACCATTATTTTGGCCCTTTATATGTTTTTGGAACTGTGGTAAGTCCCTGGAGCACTGCAAATGCAATAGAAAGCCAGAATTTTATATTTCAAATAAATGAATAATCTCTTATTTAAAGCTCCCTCAAATCCTCCTCCTTTTCCTCCTCCTTATCATCATTAGAGCCCCATGGAGGATATTTCACATAAAATAGAGAAATCCATACTATCACAAGAAGTGGAGAGTTCGGAGTTAAAGGGAGATCCTAAGGAAACTGAGGGCAGCCTCTATCCTGCTAACTCTCTACTTCTTAGTATTAAATCATTGCCAGAAGCATCTGGCCTCCATTATCAGAGATATTTCTGCCCCCTGCTAGTATATCCATTTGACTCATGGCTTTTTCTCCACTTCCACGAATGCTACAAAGCACCATATTAAACTTCTCCAGCCTTGACACCTGTTTGTCCTAATAGCATTTGCAAAGATCCATGCTGCTTCATACTGTGGTGACTTGTGGCAAAGAATGAAGTACATTTTCCATTAAACAGCAGCTCTTGAGGGAGTTTTAAAAACCCAGCAACAACAGCAGAACCCTTTTAAACTCAATAAAGTAGCTCAGGGAACTCACCGGCAATCTCTATGAATAAAACAGGCAAAAATGAAGGAATACTTTTAGCTACCAATTCCAGGAGGAGTTAATATGTACCTGCACCTCTTAATAAGCAAGACCTCATCTAAACAGGATGAGAAGACATGTCCAAAAGAAACTAGAAATCAAGGACAAACATAGCCAAAAGGGCCACCATTTACTCTTACACTACTTGTGCTGACACAAATTCAACTCTATCCTTTCTCCTCGCAATAGTGTCACATCAATAAAGAAAACAAATGTAAATTTTAGAAGAGTTACTTGATCATTACCAGGCATCTATCATTTTTAGAGTCAGCAAATACTTTGCATTGCTTGCCTTTTAAACATTTCCATACCCTTCTCTCCTTCTATATAGCTAACCATATACTGTATCTGTTTGCCTTCTCTATTTTTTCCTATTACCCCATTTTTCATTTTCTTTTTCACAAACCTGTTGGTGGCCCTTTTCTTTTCCTCTTTGAAAAGATTGCCTTTGAAAGTATTGCTTCACGTTTACAGACTCTCTGGAGTACAGAAGACTGCAAAATTCCAGAAGAACATTAGAGAGAGAACAGTAAAAAATAATAAAACTTTCTATGTCATTTTACTATCATATACTACTGGATTGTTGTAGCCCAGATATTATATCTATGGTATATTAAAGTGGCATCTCTCATTAAGGTCTGTGTGGGAACTATTCCTCAGCAGAATTAATATATTGATAATACATCTTCATATAATGCAAACCATTACTCAGAAAAACTTCTGTCATAGCCAAAGTTTTCTCTGCAATTACACTGATAAAATGTTTTGCCACCTAACCCAAGTACTAGAACAGAACAGAACAGAACAGACCAGAACAGAACAGAATTCTTTATTGGCCAAATGTGGTTGGATACACAAGGATTCGGTGCATAAGCTCTCAATGTACATAAAAGCTATGACAGGGGTGTCAAACTCATGGCCCATGGGCCAGATGCATCACATGCTGGCCACGCCCATGCCCACGACCTTAGCAAAGGGGGGAAAAGTCACAATACGTCATGTGACAACAATGTGACGTCGCAAGTTTGACACCTCTGCTATCAGTGATAAATCATGATAATAGAAATCATAAAAATACATTCATCATAAATCATAAGATACAACAATTAGTGATACTCATAGAATACTAAATAAGCAATCAACATAAATCATACTAGGAAACTAAATAAAACAATATAAATCATAAAGATACAAGCAACAAAGTTAACAAAGTTAAGTAGAAAACGAGATAGGTAATAGGAAAGATGAGAAGAAGAATATTAATACAGCCTTACTAAATAAGTAGTTTGAGAGTGTTGTGGGCATTAGTTGTTTAACAGAATGATGGCATGAGGGAAAAAACTGTCCTTGTGTCTAGAAGAGCCAAACCAGTCAGTTATAGAGGTGTAGATGACACACTCAATAATTCCTCTGTAGAATTGTATCAGCAGCTCCTTGGGCAGTCTGAGCTTTCTGAGTTGGCACAGAAAGAACATTCTTTGTTGTGCTTTTTTGATGACATTTTTGATGTTAGGTGTCCATTTTAAGTCTTGAGATATTATAGAACCTAACACTTGAAGGTCTCTACTGTGGATACTATGTTGCCTAATATTGTAGGATGTGGTACTATGGGGGGCGTTCTCCTAAAACTTACCATCATTTCTATGGTTTTGAGGGTGTATAGTTCACACTCAAAAGATGATCAACATCAGAAGATCAACATATGTTGAAGATCAACAAAAATAATATCAGTTTCAATACCGAATGTCTTTTTGGAAGAAGAATGATGCATTGGGGAAAGAAGGAATTTTATTTCAGTTGCCAGATTTTGGATACAGAAACCAGCACAATTGTTAGATGGCATCAAAGAGGTCCTGTACCTCTTTACTCCCATCTAGCAGCTATCTGGGTTTTGCAGTCTATACAGACTAGAATAATAGTAATACTTCAAAATCTTTGAGAAGCCTTGCTTATCTAAACTGTTTAGACTCTAGAATCTGTTAATAGAATTGGCATTTAAAAAGTTATTGAAGCATCTAGACTTTAGGTACTTCAATAGCTTTCTAAATGTCAATTCTATTAAAAGGTGAATTTTAGTTACTTGGATTTACAAAATATACTGAATCATACTCTGATTTGTTTGAATTTCGCTTAGTATCATATGTGTTGTACAAAGTTTTGACTCCTTCATCACCTTTACTTTTACAAACTATAGCAGATTTATAATAAAGTCTAAAACATTAATTGAAATGTCCCCACATAGCAAGTGTACAAGAGAGTCATGTGTATAGTTATAAGAGAACATATTTCTCAATAACAATTTAAAGGCAGAGCTCAATTATTCTGAGTTAGTATGATGTTTAATCTCAGTCAGTTGCAGTTTATTCCACAAACTATGATTAAAATAAAGGATTAGGATGAAATGTGAGTCCAATCACATCTATTTGTTTCATTTATATATCTCAATAGTTTATTGATCTCTCACAAAGAACCCACCCATCTCACAAAATATGGTTGGGCAGTCTATAGTAAAAAAAGGAACCATAAAACAATAATTAAAAACACTCCATACAATAAAATAAAAACATCAATATTATTTTAGAAGACTAGAAAATAACTTCTCCAATATTACAAGTAAGGTAGCCATATCAAACATTTTTCCATTTCCCTGAGAGCTCCAAATTTGTTGACAGAGTCACGTCTTCTGGAAGGTTACCAAGTCTTACTCAGGGGGATTGTTCCAGAGGGTGGATGCCACGGGAGAAAAAGGCTCATCTGCTGGATCCTACCAGATGGAATTTCTTAACAGGCAGTACCTGCAACATACCTTTTCTGCCAAATGTAATGTAATGAGCAGATGAAATTAGGAAGAGGCGAGCCTTCAAATAACCTGTCCCCTATGCCATGAACCACTTTAAATATCAAAAACAGCATCTTGGATTGGATCTGGAAGCGACCAACACAGCTCACAGAGCAGAGGTGTAGCATGTGCTGTTCTACAAGCACACATAACTAACTGCCTGTGCCACCACATTTTACAATATCCTAAACTTGCAAATAGTTTTCAAGGGCAACCCATTACAATAGTTATCTCAGGAGAAGATACAATCAAACCCAACTTGCAGGTCTTGATATGTAAATAGACTCCTGCAGCATGATGACCTTGAGTTTTTCTTGCAATTTGCCTAGACAAATTCTCAGGTGTCTTCTGCCATCCATGTGGATCTTTCCCATCAACCCTGCTGAATCAAGGCAACAGTGCTAAGCATGTCTTCTTTGTCAGCAAAAAAACCTTCCCCTTCCTTTTTCGTGAAATCCCAGCCACTCTTCATCTTCAGCTGAACTATTCATTATTTAATTCTCTCTTAAATTGATTTTTAATTACTTGGCAGGCTTGAAGCATCTCAGTGTGCATTATTCCCCCACATCATCTGACATTGTCTCATACTATGCTATTATTAGAAATAATTGCTGAGGCCTATAGCTGAATACAGCACATTATCAACACAAAAGGTCATAACCGTGGTGGATTTTGAGGAACCCTGAGGAGATTCTGCATCATCCTGCAGGTGATTCACAACCCAAGAGTCATGCCATAATCCTCCCCCAAGGGGGTGCCTCCCCACACTGTTGGACTACAATGTCTTCTGTTCCCATCCAGCAATAAAACTCTGATTTCTTGCAAGCATCTACAATTGTGTAATGCATGGCAGAGATACCAGTTGCTAAAGAAAATTAAAGAAGTGAAGCGGAAGAAACACATCTACTAGAATAGAAAGGCGAAAAGGAGGGCTGAAGGAGTTAACAGCTACACTGTCAGCTGCTGCACCTGCCATAATTTCATTAATAAGAGTTTGGAGGGTGTTTCTAAGCTCCCCCTTGACAGTCATTGTTGCTGAGATTGATGTGTGCACTGAATTGTCTGGCTCTAACTGGTGATAACTTGGGTTTTAACAAAGAATCTCCAGGAGGCTTCAAATGTGCAGCAACTAGAGGGAAGGCGGAGACATGTTTGACAGGCAGCAGGGCTGATAAGGCAGTATTTTACAAAAAGGCATTGTGCTCCTTGCAGGTAGCATCCACCTTCCTCTCCAGCATGGGATTAAGTCTTAAAAGGAACTGCTGCCTTGCATTGATTTGGAGATTTCAGGCCAATCTATTGTTTTTTTGGCTGCTGACTTGATAGTGAATTGCTGGCTAACCCTGGCTGGCTAATTGCTCTACAGGTATTGGTCAGTATTAATGTAATGGTTTCCCTGCAAAACAAGTGCTAGATTACTCAGAACAATAGGATTTGGATAGCATACAGGGAAGGAGGGAGGACTTGGTTTTTTGCTTTCTTTCTGCCAGTTCTTAACCTCTGCCCTCAACTCTTCCTATTTTACTTTGTCAGAAATCAGAGGACAGCAGCATGTCCAAGACTCTTGTGCTTGTTAAACAAAGCTTGCTGGCGACTGCTGCTACTGTCTAATCTGCAGCATTCCTCCCTGGTAACCCATTTCCAGTGTTCTCCTCCAGGAGGCTACCAGAAGCAGCTATGAAGTTAAGACTCTGCCTGGAGTTAGGATTAGGATTAGAAAACCAAGGAGCTGCTGGTCCATTATTTGCTAGCAAAGAATGAAAGCACAATTTAGCTTTGCAACCAAGTGGGCCAAACATGATTTCAATAGAATAACAGAGTGGGAAAGACCTTAGAGGTTAAATATGAGAGTGGGGTTCAGGAGAGAGAAGGTGACCCATTACAGAAATGATCTCTGTCCCTGAGCCTGAATTCAACAATCTTGAAACCCCCTAGCTTAAAACTCACTGAATTTGGTCCACCTCCACTGTGCTAAGAAACCAGCATCCTCCTCCTCTCACCCAACTGCTTCCAACTATCCAGTGAATTATCACTATTCCCTGGAAAGATTCCAAAAGGCTTCACACCCCTTACTTATCTGGATTTCTGCTTAATTTATAGACACAGAGTTTATTGTATGCTAGTCTGATGGAAAGTACAACAATGAAGACACTTTAGAAAGCCAAACTCAGCATGAAATCCCTTTCAGATTTTGGTTAGATAGCTATTTATTATTTACATCAAAAATCCTTTGTGGCTGGTTGTTTAACTCAAAGGGTGTTTATAATTCATACTGTAACTGTTCATAAGAAAACCTCTTAATTTACTGTTTTCCACATTTTACTTTCAGCGCTATAAAAGCTCACCAGACACTGCTGACTAACAAGATAAAATGTTTCAGCTAAGCCATTTTCCCCATGCAGAGAAAGAAGAGATGGGAACTGTGTAACACTGATCTTTTCAAGATTCTTGGTTTCCATTGGCTCTGTGTAACTTCAAGTAGGTCCAGCAAGTTCAGTGCTTTTGTTGTACAGAGAGGAAGTGGAAATGCCAGCCAGTGAAAATACAGAATATTGAAAAGGTCAGCATAGCACAGCACGCAGCTGTAATTCATACAGCCATTAGAGAAGTCCCATATTTCATCTCAGGACAAACATTATAATGAGATTCGAAAATGGCAGCATATTAATTCATCTTTATAACAAAACAGCAATCAGAATGAAAGTGTACACACATCAGATGTCTTTTTCATGATTTTCAAAAACACAATGCTCCTTTTCTTGCAGTGGGGGCCCTGGCATGAAAAAAAAGATGGTTTTGTCTAATTACTGAAGAAAAACGAAGTCTCCTCCCTTCTCTGTCTCAAAAATGTATTTCAGTCTGACTAGCTGCCAACTTTATAGTTCCAAGCACTGTCACTCTAGGGCAGTGGTGGCAAACCTTTTACTTACTGAGTGCCAAAAAGTACGTGCTTTGTGTGTGCCAACTGCACTTGTGTGCGGCTCCTCCACATGAGCTACATGTGCAATCACACCACATGCATATGCATGCAGCTTTTGCATGTGCAGTGCATGCGCACTGCATGCAGGCACTCACACACATGAGCAATCAGGTGTGCATGCCCAGGAGAGCTCCAAAGACCAGCTGGATTTCCTGCTTCAATCAAGCACATGCACAGCGGTGGCCCGAAGATTAGCTGGGTCTCTGCAACCATGCCTATGTGCATGTGCAATCACATGTGCATGCTCAGCTGGAGGTAAGTTGGCCAACAGCTTGTGTGGCCAGCAAAATGGCTTTGCGTGCCACCTGTGGCACCTGTGCCATAGGTTCGCCACCACAGCTTTTAGGTTTTTAGACTCACTGAACCCAGTGAACACATCAAACTCCTTTGATGCCATCCAAGCAGGAGAACAAGGAGAAGCTAGCTAATTTGCAAAGCAAGGGCACAGCATCAACTTTTCAGAAATGTTTCTAACTCTCACTTGGACCCTATAGCCATTGGCCCTGCTTCTGCTTACCTGCTCTCCAAAAGGACAAAGGCCAGCAAGGGGAGGCAGTGAAGATATGGTAAATCTCTAGTTGAAAATTGGCTATTTTGTGAATAGGCAAAAGCCTCAGTGGTACCAGGAACATGTTCTCAAGTTCCAGATGTCTCTACCAAACTCCAAAAATTGGAGCCCTCTCTATGAATGACATAATTAAAGGACTCAACGAAGAAGTATTTAAAGAGTTAGATTTCAAGACGTATCATTTAAAAGCATTCCAATGGCATGAAATACATTCAATCCATACTGTTGCAGGATCAAGACATTGTCAAAGACAATGCTAATGACATAGATCAAGTTATTACTGACCATAATGCACCAACTTCTTCAAAGGCAAAGGATAATTCACAAAAATAATGGAATATAAGCCAGCTAAAGAGTCTGATGGAGAACAAAAGCTGGGATACATGCAATCTACTTCCTCTGTGGCTATAAAAACATACTTTCTCTGATCTGCTTCACTGACATAAGTCAGGGTAACTGGAAAGGTGTAAGTTTATTGCTGACTAAAAGTCCTGTTGGATGTTTTCTTTATTTGCTTAAGCATTAAGCCTCTTCAGTTGTGACCAACACTAACAATGCCAGTAAAATGCATTAGAGAATGACAGGAGGTTATGATATGGTTATCAAATTAATCTCCTTGGGCTCCTCTTTGTATGACTACGTGCCTCGTTGCAATCTGCTGAGAAGCAGCTAAACTGACTTGCAATAGCACTTAGATTTACATACCACTTCGTAGTGCTTTACATTTATTTATTTTATTTATTTTATTTAATTTATATACCGCCCCCTCTCCCTCAGGACTCGGGGCAGTTTATAGCCAATAAAAAAAAAATTGAAATACAGAATACAGTTAAAATCAATTAAAATAATTAGATAACGGCAGATTAAATAACAATTTAAATACAATTTAAATAATTAAAAACAAAACCCACAATTTAAAATCGATTAATATAAAATTTAAAATTTAGATTTAAA
>JAEANM010028442.1:0-10363 GCA_017656035.1 Myanophis thanlyinensis
TTCATTCTCCTTAGAGCCTTCCTCACCTCATCCTTTCTAAACTTTGCTACTTCCTGCTCTACAATATTCACCTCTTCCCCTCTTCTACCCCTCTCATTTTCCACATTCATCAGTTCCTCAAAATACTCCTTCCATCTTCTTTGCGCACTCTCCTCACTTGTTAGCACCTTTCCATCTCTGTCTTTAATCTAATAAACTAATACAGCTCATGTCATAGTGGTAACGTGGGCATATGAAGTGCCTATTACTCAGGTACTTCTTAGTGCCATCAGACAAAGAACACTTCCAGTATAACCCAATAGCTGTCCTAAAGCTGTTCCAATTTTATAACAAATCCAGGAAATGCAACCTGCACAATACCTGTACAAGCTATCCTATACCCTTCTCTAGAGAGAATGAGCCTTCTCCAGGGCATGCTTCAGTTTCCTTCTCTCTGGAATTATGAACCAAAGATATAACCAGACTAAACTTTCACAGAGACAATGCGCCTATGTTTCTGATGAAGTTGAAACCATAGAATCTACTTTTTAAAAGGTTTTACAAGGAATCACTTTTCCAATTAATCCAACTCTTTCCCTGATATTACTTACATAAGTGTTAAATTCAGTGCCCAAATTATCATTTTCCACTGTATTCATATCCAACAAATAGGTTATTCACACCTTTATCAAAATTTTAGGTACAGTACTATAGCATGAGCTATATTCTTCCACAGTTCAGTTACTTTGCTGTATTTTTCTATGGACTCTAGTAATAATATGTCATATAAAAAATCATAAATTCTAACCTGCTTGTAGAACTGTCCTCAAAGGGGTACAGAATTTCACCATTATTACAGATCTCACAGATGAATCCCTTTTGACTACAAAGGCTGCAGCTGTAAACATGGGATGTAGCAAATTTTATTATTTTCCCAAGGAAAGGGGCCAGCTTTCCTTCGATAACCTGGAAAATAACAAGAAAAATATAATAAAATCTTCATAAACCATAGAAAGGAATGACAAGGTATCAATTTTGTTTACACTAAGCCATTTTCACTGAAGTCCATTTCCATGTTTTTCTACTGTTGCAGATGACACTGGATACATAAGACAGAGACTGCAAAAGTAAATGGAACAGAACTGAAAACAAGATCCGATAAAGGTGGATCATTTCAAGGCTCACATTTTCAAGATTTGGAAGGCACTGAGGCATACTAGCAAAGAATTGAAAAACGTTGCCTTTCAGTTCATACATATACTGTATATATTATTCTACTAAATGAGGATACATAGCATTTTTCCCAGTTTGCTATGAACTGGACAGAATTCTAAGTCTTATTTTCTCTACCAACATTTTTAGTATTACTTTGCAGTAATATATATTGTAGTTTTGTATTAGTATATAAAAGTAGATACCATTTTCCCATCAAGCATAATTAAAAATAATTGGTATCGTTTCCTTTCTGAAAAATGTCAGGTTTCAGACAGAATTTTACTAAGGTACTTCATTTTTAAAAATCCATGAAATGCACTCAGCATGTGTAAAGCTATACTTAATGAATAGTTAAGCATGACCGATCTATATATCTACCAAATATTTGGAATAGAACAGTTTTTATTACAAGTAATACTCTATCATGACTGATATTTCAAGTGTCCGGCATCCAGATATAATTTTGAATGTTTTTGGAAATTTGCATTCCACTGAAATGGTTACCTCACTTATACTCAATATACTTCTGTAAGTGATAGTTGAAGCCACTGCACAGATGTGGTATGGAAAAATGTAGGCAGCACAGGAAGTCCTGGGAACTGCTTGGATTACTGTCCCCAAATGGGAATGCTAAAAAATACAGTCACAGGAAGCAAAAAATTATTGCTAGTTGTGCAGTTTGACATCTGTTTGGGATATAGGAAAATGGTAATGTTATAGGAAGATCCCCTCATGCTGCACATTAAACAATGCATAAAGGTCACCTTCTAAAATTAAGATTCAAGGCCAGGAAATTAAGATTCAAGGCCAGCACTCCGCTACTGTTAACAACAGAATGTCTCAGTCAGTAACATAAGCAATTTTTCTTGAGAAAAAAAATGCTCTTATTTAATTTTACTCCTAAGGTTCAAAAGTCTAAGATTTAGGGAAGTTATATTTAACAAAAATAAGGAAACAGAATAAACAGTGGGCTATTATTAATGAATGGGCAAACAAACATGACTGAAATGAGGAAACCTGAAATATAAACCAAGAATAGATACGGTATGTCCAGCACCAAGTATTCAAGCTTTATTTTACTGTATTACAGTATGAGACAACTTTTTAATGATCAGAACTGTAATTTTTTAAAAAAAATACGAGGCAGCCCTGTACAGTAATTTCACTGGAGAAGATATTGACAAAACGTTTGGCTTGGTAATCTTGTTGGGATGTAGATGGGGGTTAAATACAATAGGTATATTTAACATACATACATACAACATATCAACTTGCTTCTAATTGGGTTAAAAAAATAATAAACACCATATTTCAACAGCAAAATATGGAGAATCTGAAAGAGTCTGGTAAAGAGACTCCATGATGGCCATACATTAAGGAGGTAGCCTATTATTTAGCATAGTAATACTTTAAATTATTTAAATAAACAAGATTATCATAAATATTCCTTTTTTTGCATAAATGGAATATGAAAGGCTTTGTAAGGTCTATGTTAGTTTGATTAGGAAAATTAGTAGGAAGAGAAAATTCAAATAGCAGTATAGAGTAACCTCTATAAGAGAAGGCTAGATTGTCAAGTAGCTTAGGAAAAGTCTGACCAATGGAGACGGTGAATTTATTGCAGATTGCAAAAAGACAATTGCCACTAGTAAGGGTTGCTTACGTGAATGAAAGATAAGTGGAGAACATGCCTCTCTTGGCCTTACAACTACAAGGTAATCACAGAGCACAAACCACACCCCTGATTCTATCTTTTTTGTAAAGTTGTATAATGGATATTACATTTCATATCTAAACATAGCTGGAAGGTACAAACAGAAAAAAAGCTGAAGGAATGTCATTGCACAAATTAGGTTTAACATAGATTTAACAATCAGACAAGATGTTTTGAGCCTGGAACATGGAAAGTACTACTGCAAACAAGAGATTTGTGTTAGTAATTTTATTTTCATAATGTTTTAAAGCAGTAAATTATTTCCTGGATATATTTTACATAGAAAGGAAAATAGAATTATATGGAACAGAAAATATATACCTATGTATGTCCTGCCTTAAAAAATAACTCAAGATGACGAACGTACATAATACGTCTTCCTCCTTCTTTTCCTCTAATTTCCTAAATTCTTGCTATATTAAGAGTTTCAAATAAATCCAGGTTCTAGAGGCTGTAATAGTCAAGGACTTCAGGCTTGTATTTTTTATGATATATTTTGCAGGTACATTAAATAAAAGTCATAATACACTCTTGCCCAATTGTGAACTATTTAGTTTCTCCATATTCACTTCTAACTGTTGCTTTCTGGTCATTGTATAATTTCTTCAAAAGGCAGATGAGGTGGCTCACCCATTTTTTAAAAGAACTATTCACGATTTGTTCTGGTTTACACAGTCAAAAGCCTTAGTATAATCAATAAAGCAAAAAAATGACATCTTGGATCTGCCTTCTGTTTTTCATTATCCATGGATGTTAGGAATGGGCTCTCAGGTGTCTTTGGCTCTTGTATATCTGTATATCATGTATATCTGCTAGTTCTCATGCCATGAACTGTTGAAGATTGCAAAATCTTGAGCACTATTTTATTAGCATGTGCAATAATCCTAGTTTTTCCATCGTTTGAGCATTTGTAGCAATGCCCTTTTTAGTACAGGTATTCGAATATAAATACATCTTTTACAGTCATTTGGTCATTGCTACGTTTTTCAAATTTCACAGCTTTTTTTAGGAATATTTTCTAGGACTCATTTATTTTCAGTTTCCAGAATATTGTAATTCAGTCATCCAATCTTAATCCGTATCATCAATGTAAAGATATTTATGTCCAATTTTTTATCATATTCATGTCATCATTTCTTATATCTTTTTGCTCCAATAGATCCTTGCCTTCTTTATCTTTAAGCATGCCCAGATTTGCATAAAAATTTCCTCGATTTCCATAATTTTCTTAAATAAGTACTTCACTTTCTTGTTATCACTAATTTCCTCTTCTTCAGATATAACTTATTTCCTCTTTTTACTTTCTGGATGTATTCCAGCATGGAAGAGTCATCTTTCAATATCATATTGATGCTATCCTGATTTAAACATCCATTTGGTTTTCTTGGCAGAATTCTGGAATTACTTGTCGTTCCAGAATTAGTTGCCATTCTGTTCTCCAGAGTTATCTATGGAGTGTATGCTCCATAAGTAAAGTTCATAACTTCACTGGGATGTACAAATCTTTTCACTACTACAAAGTAACAATTCATAAAAAGGATAGATATGTAATACCCTGCAGAGCCAGGCTCATTATTTTAAAAATAATACAGGGAGCCTGAATTTATATGACATTTATAAACAAGAATATCTACATGGTGTTTGATACAGGTACTATATTGTTTGGAAGCTATTCTGGAGCACATTAATAATCTAGTGATAAGGAAAGGTGGCGCCTCAGATAGATGTGCATGCAAAGAGTCATGTTTAGAGAAATTGAGTGCCTCTTTGTGCCACTGACAAACTTCTACAGCAATCAGTTTTCAAACTGTAGTCCACCATATGGACTCACTAATGTAAAGAAGCGCTTCTATTGTCTTTATACGGATATAAACATGTTTGGCAACTCTCTAAAGCATTGTTTCTCAACCTTGGTGACTTTAAGAAATGTGGATTTCTAATTCCCAGAATTCCCATGCTAGCTTGGCAATTCTGGGAATTGAAGTCCACATTTCTTTAATTGTCAAGGTTGAGAAACACTGCTCTAAAGTACAGAAACATAAAACTAAGAGGAAACTAAGACGTACTATGTTACACTAGTTTCTCAGCAGAAATTTAATCCAAATTATCCTGTATGCTGAAACCTTAAAAACGTAGTTGCATAAATCTTTGGTTCAACAGATCAACACTTGCTCACTGTGAGAATCTCAACACTGATTTCCAAGATAATATACATTGAATAGGTATCTCAAAGATTAGGCAAATGTACTCCAGTGGAAAGAAGTTATTTACTCTCTTTAAATTTAACAAGATTGCACTGTATTCTGTGGCCCTGAAGCCAGAGTTAATAATTGAAGTTACAGAAGTGACAAAACTTCCATGCCAAGTTTGATTGCCACTAGGAAGCCAGTATTATGGCTACATTATCTTATGACCCTATCATTGTAAGTCAGTGTGTTAATCATTATCATTATGTAGACATAAGACTCCTTGTAAGTCAACACAAAGGGTGTAATTTAAATGGTGTGTTCATGATCTGAATTATTTCCATGAAGATTACATTTATTAAAAACAAGGACATTTAGAAATACCAGCTCATCACGGGAGTGCCAGATTTGAAACATACATGGCAATACATATGTGAGTACTTAGGTGAACAGATAAAAGATTACAGCTATGGTTGTGTTCATATAACGTGCTGAATCTGATTGCTGAAATGATTGATTTTGGGCATTCATACAATACTTAAACTAAGCAAACAAGCTGAGATTGAACTACACACTGAGCCATCAAATAAAGAAACAAATCTTGCACAAGTGCAGCTGCTGGGTCTGTAACTGAGATGATTAAATGTTTTACAACCATAATCTGTTTGTATATGAACTGGCATGCATATAAATTCCAACCTCACACAGGCTTTTCTAAAGACTTTTGCACATTTAGAAGTAAGATCTGAAAGATCTTTTGTTACTCAGTATCTTTTCTGCTTCCCATACACATAGTACAGGCAGGTAGAGAAATTCTTAAGCAATTTTCTGTGGAAGACACAGCTGCCAAAAGTCTCTCTTATTTGCACCCATGAAGCTTTCTAAATTATGAGAGATTACTACTTGCATAGATTTATAAAATTAAGATACTCTTCTTCACATTTTTCTCTTTTGTATCTTATGTTCATAGAATATGTTGAATATTAAATAGTTATTATGCAGTCAATTTCTCCTAGACTTTCTTTTAAGTACACTGGAAAAACTGCTACCTACAGCAAAACACCTGTTCATTCACATACTCTTACTAATATACATTAAACTAATTTTTTAAATGTTAGGATGTTACAATGTGGTATATAACTAATTCTATCAGGTTCACCCAATTGTTTGTTCAAGTGTCTAAGAAATTGTATCTACAATATTATTCAACACTAATGTACTCAGAAATATCACATGAGTTTCATAGGACTTATTCTCAGTAGAGTAGATATAGTTAGCAATGCAGATCTGTAAATGATAGCACTGTTCAGACATTATTTCCTAAAGGGCTTCGCTACATCCACAAATGCAAAATGAAGTAACTTTGAAATCCTCTGGCTTCCATATTCTCCAAAAGAAAGAATATTAGGAAGACTTAATAACTTTTTCTCATCTTCATTAGCTGGAAAAGGCAGCCAATTTACCATGAAATATAATTCTTAAGCTATAGTGAACAAATTTATCCTATATTGCAAATGTATTTTACACAAAAAAATCTAGCTAGCATAAGGCTTATATTTTCCCAAATATGCTTGATATTTCAATGCCATAGAAAAATCCACTAAAATGATTTAAAATCTTGCGCTTGATCTGATCCTACAACAAAAGCAGCAATAATGCATGAATCCTATAAGGAACAATCAAGTTTACTTTCCTTTATTTTCCTATACCATCTGAATATATGCCAGTCATTTTTCCAGTCAATTCTGTAATTAAGCAAAAAGCCCATCTATGTGTTTTTGACTCAATGTTTTGATTGGATTGGGCCACTCCTGGTATATTGCGAAAATTAATTTCCCAAAGAACAGGTATCAAAAAAGTTAATCCAATTGTGTTCAGGCTTTTTGAGAAATGATATAGAGTAAGGCAACTGGGGGTGACTTCTACTATTCCCTAAGCTACCTAAAACTGTTCTAGAAAGTTGGGGGACACTTTTGAATAGCATGGCAAATAACATAAGGAAGGTGAAGGATATCTCCTAGAAGAAGTCTGTATTATAAAATACACAAAGCCTTCCATGACAGGAAACTAACAAAATATAACTCTTATCTCCTGAATTATTAGTATTTTCTTATAATTGTTGGTCCCTTAGCATTTGTAAAAATATAAGATTGCATTCTTTAATCAAGTAACTGCAACTACTTGACTAGATAGTCACCGGGAACAATGTTGACTTTAAAGTACCCAAAACAAACATATAAACAAACAATGAGAGTGAAAATAATTATTTTTAAAAATTCTCCAAACTCAGAAGATAGTTCCAGCTTTAAACTGGCATACTGTACTAAAGGACATCAATGGCCAGGCAGTAACTGATTTCCAGATGATTAAAAAAAGATAGGAAACTATACTGACATGCTGTTCAATAAGATACCAACATCCAAGATATCTTGGAAGACATACAAGAAATTCTAGTGTTAGAAGATAATGTTAGATCAGCACTCTAGTCATTACCAAGTTGGAAAGTACAGGAGTGGTTGAGATATCTACAGAAATACAGCAAAGAATAGAAGAATCAGTCAAGGTTCTAGCCAAATAATGTAAACAAATCTGGAAAACAGCCAACAGATCAGCTGTACATGTACATACTAATGTACATACTAATATATAATTTTTTTAACAGAATATGTAAATTATTATACAATATCTTTAATTTCACATGCCATCAAAATAATGTTTAGGATCATCCAAACTAATCCTACATGATGAGAATCCAAATGGAAATGGTTCAAGCTGGCTTTAGAAAAGGCTGAGTAATAAGAAATATAATTGCAGAGACATGCTGGAAAATTAAGAAAGCCAAGGAATACCAAAAAGAAGTAAACATGTGCTTTACTGACTACAGAAAGGCTTTTGATCATGTCAACTACATCAAAATATGGAATATGTTTAGGAAAATGGGAATCCCAGAACATCTCATTGTCTTCATGAAAGACCCATACACAGATCAAAAAGCCACAATCCAGATAGAACACGAAGAAACAGATTGTTTCCAGATAAGCAAAGAAATGGGACACTGCTCTAAAGTTTAAACTGTCCCCTTATATATTCCACCTACGGTATATGCTGAAAATATATTGAGGGAAATTGGATTGGAAGTTGAGTGTGGTTCTAAAAGAGATGTAACAAGCATCAATTTCAATTTCAATCCTTTATTGTCAATGTACAACATGTGTGCAGCAAAATTGAATGAGCCTCCATCGGTACAATCACACAAAGCACAGGACACAGAACACATTAAAATACAGAATACAAATCCAGATGTATAAATATTCAGATTACAGTATTCTGATAGCAGAAAATGCAAATTACTTGGAAGTTCTAGTAATGAAAGTCAAGGGGCATAGTGAAGATGGGACTAAGAAGACTAAACTAAATGAATGATTTTGACCAAATTAATGAGAACAGATACAGCAGCCAGTCTTAGAACTGATTATAAAGAAATTGGTGATGTGTCTTTTAGGACTAACTATTAAAGTAAAGGAACTAGCAATCAAAAAATATACCACAAAAATAGGTAAGAATCTGTGACACAATTTTCCGTTACACCCTATTAAAGTGAAAATTGTTCTTCGAAGACACAGGATAAAGGGTATTAATGTTTTTGAATTTTGGTGTTGGAGAGGATTTTTGAGAATACTATACAAAGCCAAGAACGCAAATGTTTTTAGTAAATACGCACATGGTCAAGGTGAATTATCATCTTTTGGGCACATTATGCTCTTGAGAAGTCTACAATGCTGTGAAAGCTGGAAGGAATAGAAAGAGATGACCAGCAGAAAGACAGATGGACTCAATTACCATAACAATGGGTACATCACTGGAAGATCTGAAGGACCAGGTTGGGAGCAGATTATTCTGGACAAAGTCTGTTTATGTGTTTGTTAAGAGTGGATATCAACTTGATGGCATATAATCATCATCATTATCATCCTAAGTATCTGCAAGACTCCTAATCTTGTTTTTTTCAACCCTTCCTAATACATCTTTTTGACAGAAATGAAGCAGACAATTTTAGTTTAAACATAGCAAGTAATGAAACAAGATGGCAAGGACAAAAGAGTAGTAAAAAACTTTCTAGGCTGATAAGAACTGAACTAGATTAAAAGCAAAAATTGCTCACCAGAGCGGGAGCAACAGTAATTGAATTACATGATGAAAGGTTTGAAGTGCAGCGGAGGGCAAAAAATCTAAATGTATATCAACACACAAAATTATCTGTCAGAGTGGCTAAATAAATGGATGAAATATGAGTCTGAAACCCTGCTCCTTTTTACTCTTTCCCCTCTCCTCCAGACAATTTGAGAATCCATGGATGGCATTTCCAAGTCCATTTTTTAAATGAGGTAGATCAAAAAGCATTAGAGACTTACAAACTGTCAGCTGGGGAAACTGATTTTCTTTTTTTAAACTAATTTCTCTTCTGTACTTAGATTATTCAAATGAAGATTGGACAAAAGTAGCATCTACTGGCACATTCTGAGGTGAACTAGAATAGATAAAGGATTTGTGACTCTACATGGTTAAGTTGTAAGAGCAACAAGATTTTTTAAACTATATTTATTTCAGACTTTCACAATAACATAAGCTTGGAATAATCAGGAAGTGACATTTTGTATGAAAGTAGTCTGTATTCACTTGTGGCACTAAAAAAACTTCTTAGATTCAAATACACATTGAGTATTCTGTATGGGTGGTAGATTTTGGAATTCTACAAAAAAAATAAGGTGGCTCTAAGAAGCCTGAAGTTCATTCATATCCAGCCCGTTAAGTTATATGAGAATCAGCTTGGAGTTTAGACTACCACAAGTCATTTTCCACATAACACAATGGCATATCTACTCATTATTCATTTTCTGTAATGTACTTCACATATTCAAATCAGTTCACAAACATCATCACTGAATTTTGGCAATCACCATTGTAAAAAAGACTTCTGTTATGGCAATCTCCTTTTTAAACAGAGAAAAATCAGTATCCTTCTTGTCCACCAATTACTGTACTCACCACTTAGATTTGTGAAATTCTTAAAAATATTTATCCCATAAACACTTTATATTAAAACAGAACTTTTGTTTTAAAGGCAAAAAGAAGCCAACTCGTCTCATAATTCACTCTATTCTTTTAAGAACATCAGTTAATAAATATTTATTAAATTCAAATTCAAATTTTATTGGTCACATACACAGTCATACATGGTACGATATGCAGTGAAATGCTTACACAACCG
>JAEANM010028443.1:0-10363 GCA_017656035.1 Myanophis thanlyinensis
TTTATTTATTTATTTATTTATTTTCAAACATTTCTATACCGCCCCCCCCTCCCTAGGGACTCAGGGCGGTGTACAGCCGTTTAAAAAGAGATACATAAAAAGTTTTTAAAAAAACAGTTTAAGAAAAAAAATAAATCCAGGCCCGCATTATAAAATAAATTTAAGAATTTAAAAGTCATTTAAAAATTTAAGAGCAAATTTAAATTTTAAAGACCAGCTTGCTGAAATAAGTGGGTTTTTAATGCACGCCGGAAGGTCCGCAGGTCTACAATGGTCCGAATCTCCGGGGGCAGCTCGTTCCATAGGGAGGGTGCAGCCACAGAGAAGGCTCATACCCTCAGGGCTGTCAGATGACATTGTCCCGACATTGGAACCCCGAGGAGGCCCGCCCTGTGGGAACTCACCAGTCGGCTGGAGGCAAATGGTGGCAACAGGCGGTCCCGTAAGTACCCGGGTCCTAAGCCAAGGAGGGCTTTAAAGGTGATCACCAACAACCTGAATCGCATGCTAAAGGCCAAGATGGTCTCTTTAACCCCTCTGTCAAACCAGCAATCTTCTCTGTCCAAAATATGGACTTTTTGTTGTCTTCAAAGGAGTGACCTGTGTCTTTTAAATGCAGATGGACTTCTGAACCTTGTCCTGATGTGTTTATTCTCCTGTGTTGTGCCATGTGTTTCTCTGGTTCATTAGCACTATCTGCTGTCCCCGTTATGGGTGGGGCCCTGACTGCAGGGGTTCTCCCACAAGATGTACATATGAACAGATGCCACATGCCTTTGGGTGTCTGGCTTATTTGCTGAGGCATCTGGATTAAATATGTTAGCCATGTCAAAACTTAAAATAGATACAGACAGAGGCATGCAGTTATAGATATTATTATGTTTGGCCCTTAAACTGAATTGTTGCACTAATTGTTTTACAGTAATTGTTTGTACTGTATCATCTTTCCTGAAATTATTTCTGGTCTGTATCCCTTTTAAAAACTAAAAAGGGAGTTTGTTTAACATATGCTAATTATATATGTTCCCTGCAGTAGCTGTAATTAAGCCTAGAATTACAGTCTTAAGTTGTGCTGGTCATTGATCAGTCTTCACATGACCAACTCAATTTTATGACATTTGGTGGGGGCAATTGTTAAGCACACACCATAGTCATTAAGGAAACCCATTGTCTACAATGGGTGTTTTTTTGCCAGAAATCAGAAGCGAACACTGATGTCTGATTAAAAAAAAACATATATGTGACTATATGCTGCAATCAGCCACAAAGATTACCCAAAATGAAACCATGTCACCACATGGGGGCAACTCTTGGAGCTTCGAATCCAGGTCGCAAGTACCTTTTTGGGGATGCAATAACCAGTTGTAAGTTGATGCTAGTAGCAGCTAGTAGCTGCTAGTAAGTAGCAGCTACACCATATATCATGTTCTATAGCAAAGGTGTCAAACTCAAAGCCCAGGGGCCAGATCTGCCCATGGGGTGCTTAGATCCATGGCCCATGGGGTCGCCCTGGAAACAGCAAAGGACTGGCCCCCTGTGCCACTGCCAGTGAAAATGGAGCTCGGGAGGGCTGTATGTGGCCCTCCTGAGCTCCGTTCTCACTAGCAGAGGGCTGCAGAAGGCTGTCGCAGCCAGAAACAGAGCTCACGAGGGCTGCCTTGAGCTCATCTGAGCTCCATTTTTGCTGGCAGAGAGTTGCAGGAGGCCATCGCAGCCAAACACTGGGCTCAGGAGTCCTCAGGCCACCACAGGTGCTCCTGACACGAGTGACGTTGAGCTGGCCACACCCACCCCAGCCCCCCAAGGTCAAACACAACCCTGATGTGGCCCTCAGTGAAATTGAGTTTGACACCCCTGTTTTATAGAGAGGATGAGAGGAGAGCAAACTATGATGAAGGAATGAACATAAGGGATGAAGAAACAGGGAAGTGGAAATCATAAGGGTTGTGTTCTTGTGGCTTATTTTTCCACTGAAAATATTGCAGTGTGTATTAAAACTGTCTGCCTTCACCTTTCTCAATTTAGCATACGTCATGAACACCTCGTGCCAAATTGTTTTCTTTTTACATTGCCTGAATACATTCCCATGCTTCTCAGCAGCAGACAAGGAGAGAAGTTCTCCAGATATAGATGAACATTGCTAAAGAACAAGAAGCTTCAGCGTATGAGTGTCATTTTGACCAATGTCCCCATAGCTCTTGTAATAGACTGTTCTATCTTTCATCATTCTTCTACAAAACAGAAGCTGCGGTGTTTTATATAGTACTGTCACTATGATTCTGTAGACTGTCAAGACTTTTGACTTTTTGATTGTTACAGATGAGAAATGATAGGAACTTGTGTAAAATGCCAGCAACGGGCTCACGAGGAAGATAAAGTTTGAATTCAAACTTAGTACCTTACAGTGTGCGTTTTAGTTTGACCCTCCTTCCTCAAATTGTCATACCAAAAAAAATTGGTGAATAAGATATGTCAAGGAGTTAGGCTATTGAAAGATGCTTAGCAGAAAGTTCTGGCAGCAAGCCAGAAAAGAAAAGCCATGAAAAGAGTGATTTTAAGTTGCAAAAATATATCTATCTATAATGTAAACTTTTTTTATTTCTCCCTCTTTTTTTCTAGACATCTGCACCATCCCACAACAAAATTCTCTGAGCAGCTTATAAATATCATTTCCAATATCTGTGTTTCTGAGCTTATGTATGTGTGTGTGTGTATGTGTATGTATGTATGTATCAGGTTAGAAATACAGCTTAAAATACAAGTTTAGTATCCAGTTGGAACATTCTAACATATTTTCTCTCCCATTCCCCCCCCCCCATTTTTTTTTGTTACAGTTCACACCATGTATAAACCACTGTTTCTTTTGTGTAATGAAAAAAAAAACAAAACCCAAAACTGACTTAGTGGCTTCAGATGCTTTTATATAACCCTATAATTTTTAAAGCCCTTTGTTTCATAAAATGAAATTATGTAGGCAATTAGTCTATACTGTGCTGTAACCCCTGTTATGCTTTGGCTAGGAAATGGAATTCAAAAGAGCAGGGTTATTTCATCTTAAAAAAAACATGTTATTGTACATACCCAGTAAGTTTTTCTTCAAATATGTATTTATTAGGTTTACTGCAGAAATGAATTGCTCGCTTAGCCGTTCTGCCTTGTGATGCCAGAATCATGAAATGATAGGACCCAGGGAGTTATAGCTCAATCCACAGCAGCATAAATGAGCCCACTTGGGAACTAAGGGGGATGCGTTCTTCAGAGGAATCATAATAGAAATGCTTTGTCTTAATATATATCCAGGGATTAAGAACATTTCTTAAATATTGTCCAGAACAAAGGCTTACTTTATTACTCTGTCAATGTTTGCCAAGGCTTAGATCAAGAACCTTTTTCAGTGTCACAAAGGAAGAATAATTATTTTACATTCCCACTGGCAATGCGTTTCTCACATGTTATCTCAAAAGCCTTCGGAGAGGTTATGCTGTTTTTACTTCCCCCATCATCCTTGCAGATAGACCAGCATAAGAAAAAGTAATTAGCCAATGCTCACCCAAGACTAAAGTGGGATTCAAAACCACATCTTCCTGATCATAGCCGCTGTTGTGACCAGTATATTGTGCTGAGAATACGAGTTGGCTGTTTGTCTTCAACACTGAGAAATCAGCCTTCACATCCGTTAAATTAAGGGGAAGGACTTCCAGCCAAAGGAATAGCTTGCCAAAAAGTACTTTCAGCCTCGTGCAAATATATGTGCTTCACAGAATCTTCAGCATAGTAACTGAGCATTTCTTACAACTGTCTCATAGTGATTTGTAGAATTTAGCATGTTTTAACGATAGGATCCACTGGGTTTCTTGGAATCACTTTCACAAAACTGGAGACAGGATCCTTACCAACCACTGTGAATTGCAGCTCTAGTTTTATTTTTTAAGATAGGCCAGGAATTAAAAAAAATGTTAAAGATATTGGTATATCCAGCATTAAATCTAAGCCCTTTAATATATTGTGGTAGAAGCAGAGGATAAGATTGAGATGATAGGCAATGAGGTAAGTAGATACAGAAGGTAAGGAAGGAAGAAGGGAGGGAGGGGGAGAGAGAGGGGTGGCTAGACAGGCAGACAGACAGAAATGAAGATAAACATCTATATAACAACACATATAAAAATGCTACGTAATAAAAGCATCTGTATAACAACGCTTTTGTCTCGGCCTAACTCCTTATTGCAAGATTATTTCTCTCTGAAAAAGCCTCCTCTTTTTGTCTCTTTTCTCCCTGCTTTTAATGGGATTTCAGAACAGAGGGGGGACATTATAATTTCTGCTCTTGGAGAAGTAACCAAAGGAAATCATCCAGAAGGCTACAGAACTTGTTTAGTTGGAGAAAATCTCATAAGAAAGGGGAAATGAAGCTGCATCTCACAGCTTCATTTCACTTCACAGAACAGGCAAAAGAGAAATATGGGCCTATTCTACCACCTCTATTCAAGCAAGATAGCCAACAAAGATGAATTAACCTGAGCTTCAACTGATCAGTAGCATTGCTTTTTTTTCCCTCTCCACTCCATTTTTTTATATGCCATCTTTTTAGTTTATGAACAGTAATAAACATAAATAAATAATAAATAAATAAAAACAGCAGTAGAAAGCAGGACATTTGTCTCATGCACATATATATACACACACACATACATGCACTAATATCGTATGAACAAGCCATCCTGGGAATTGATATTTGCCTGAAAACCAAGATAAATGTCTGAGAAAACTTTGCTAGTTTGTTTGCTTATTTGCTGGTTTAACCCAGAAATGGTGACCCATTACAGACAAAAAGAATTACTTTTGCTTGGAAATAGTATCATAGTCATTGTATCGTAGTCACTGGTTGCCATTGCTGTACTAACTATGTCTTGGGAAAGTATAAGGTCTAGCAATTATGTCAATTGTAAAGATAGAATAGAGCACCGCAAACAGCCTTTACCTCTGCTTATGACAGCCATATGACAATGATATATGTGTACCAGATCCTGTTACTTTCCAAGCCAGCCCACCTAATCATTTTTTAAATATATAGTGTTGGCTTCGTAGAACAACAAAGCATATTTAAGCTTTCTTAATACAAAAGAAGCACACGTCTTCACTGAATGACACCCATAATTGCTTTATTTTGTGTTCCAGTGGGTTTCCACATTGAAACATCCTTCCTTGCTTCAGATCTTCAGAATCGACAGGGAAAAGTGTTTTAGAAAATAAAGAGATAACTTCTGGTTGCAGAACACAGCAAAATGTTCGCTTTAATCCAATCACGGGATTTCTGCTTTAGTTCAACACTCAGGAATATTGTACCAAGATTTTTTTTAAAAATAGAGCACTTCTATCTCAGACCACTCCATATCATTCATGAGCTGCTTTTAATTTTTTTTTTAGCCAGCCCCACACATTCAACTGAGAACTGTCAGAAATAATCACCATTATGAAATAATAATAGAGCAGAGCAGATGGCAAGAATCCAAGTAAATGAATGATTTGTGGGTTGGGTTTTGCCAATGACACTTGAAATACCAATCAGAAAATGCATTTCATAATTACAGGTATCAATGGAGGGCTGGGCTCTAGAGAGATATTCAGGAAAGCCCTGCCCAATTATTTTCCTTTTCAGGTTACAGCTACTTCTGGAGCTTGATCTCGTTGAAAACATTGTGTACATAATAGTTTGTTTGAATGTAACATTCACAGCTAAGGGCCAGTCATCAAGGTTCCCCCACCCCTTTTTTTCTTTTCAGGTCTTTCCTGCATTTTTTATGAAGTACTAGATTGTAAAGAAATGGGGGAAACCCAGCACTAGATATATTGTTCTGCACATTTGTTGGAGGGGGGCAAGGGTGTTTCTAGGATGTCGCTTAATTTTTAATGTGCTTTGGCATTGTCTGATTGGCTTCTGATATTACATTTCGCATATGTGGGAGGAATTTCAGCAGTAACTCCTGTGCTTGTGGGTGGGAGACAGAGAGTTAAGGAACATATATTTGGATAGTTTATGCGCATAACAAGGAAACATTATACATATTTATGTACAATATATGTATGAGCCATGGTATGCAGTGGTTAGAATGTGGTATTGCACATTAGCTCTGCTGACTGCCAGGGTTCAGTCCTCACTAGCTCAAGGTTGACTCAGCCTTCCATCCTTTCAAAATTGGTAAAATGAGAACCCAGATTGTTGGAGGCAATATGCTGATTCTGTAAACCACATAGAGAGGGCTGTAAAGCACTATGAAGCAGTATATAAGGCTAAATGCTACTGCTATGTTTACCCTCATTTGGGAAAATAACACCTCATTTCTCCCTGAAGAGTGAACAGCAGCATTTCTATCCTTAATTTCTACCCTTAAGCCTACTGGGCTTGAAATTTTCAGTTTGGACAACTTAGAACTATGCCATTTGTGGTCTGCCCTAGGTATTGCATATAACATTATACACAGTAATGTTTTTACCTGTAAATGACTTTTTCTGTTTCAATCACAATAACACGAGCACTAACAACCACTTTAAACTTAATGTAAATCGTTCCAAATTCAACTGTAAGAAATATGCCTTTTGTAATAGAACTGTCAAAATCTGGAATGCTCTACCTGATTCAGTTGTATCTGCTACAAATTCTCATAGTTTCAGTCGCAAACTGACTTCCATGGACCTTACACCATACCTAAGTAGACAGTAGAGGGGGCATGCATAAGTGCACTAATGTGCTTATTGTCCCTGTCATTGTATTTTCTTATTTTTCTTACTCTTGTGTCCATTTTTGTTATTGTTTGACAAATTCTAATAAATAAATAAAATAAATTAATAGACAGGGTGATTTTTTCTCCAAATTATTCCATACACTCCAGAAGTGATGCAAGCAAACTGTATCAGATCTTGTAAAAGGTGCATATCTCAAGATATTCTCTGGATAATAGATTCTCTAGGCAATCTGCACATATAGGTTCTTCTCTTAGAGTTCCCCTTTAAACAGAGACCTGTCATTTTCATTTTTCACACTACTTCAGGCATAGTAAATTCATTATTTAGTTGACATCACTTGATACTGATTGGAATTTACACAACACTATTGCCATAGTGAGACAAATCCACTGGTTAAAGGGTGAGTAGATTGTTAGAGTCCTACTTCTTGCCAAGGACTTACTCAAACACAGAAATTGACCTATGTAGTTGAAAAATTCCTGGAGCAATCCAAAGTTTAGTCCCTGCTATTAATCATAATTTCTTTCTCCTTAGTTTACCAAACCCTTCATGGTTTCTGTTCTTCGCATTGTCCAATTTGGGGATGAGTTTGGGAATCTATTGATGCACTGATTGATTGATTAATTGATTGACTGACTGATTGACTGAACACTTAATTGACCAACATGGGTAGAGTCTAAACTTATAATAACATTGGAAATGATAATATATCTGAAATTAGTGATGGACAGAAATATCAGTCAGGTGTTTTTTTTAAAAAAATATGCAAATGTAGTAAGATGTTCCTGACTTAGCAAAAAAAAAGTCTGGGTAATAGACATTGCTATACCTGGAGACACCAGAAGAGAGAAAAAACTGGAGAAACCCACAAAATACAAAGGCCTGCAGATGAAAGCAGAACAACTATGGCAAAAAAAGCAAAGATAGTACCATAAGTAATAGGCACCTTGGGTGCAATTCCAGAACATCTGGAGCACCACTTGAACGCTACTGGCATTGACAAAACCACATCAGTCAATTGCAAAAGACAACATTACTTGAAAGAGCTTACATCCTGCAATGATATCTTTAACCATCAAATAACAACATCTACCTATCCGAGATCCTTGAGAAGGACTCAATAGGTAGATAAAAATGCCAAATCCAGTCTGAACATCTGTCTGTGCAACAAAACATAATGATAATCAAATTCTTCCCTTTCTTCCCTTTCTGAATTAAAAAAGGGGATTGGGAAGAAGGATCTAAGTTTCCTCAGTTTATTTCCACACACTTCATGGCAGACTGTGATGACCTCTTAGCCTGCTGTTTTCTAAGCTTTGACAGAAACCAGATATACTTGGTAAGTGTGATGTGGTCAGCCAGAAAATATGCAGTGTATATATTCCTTTATCAGAAGATCCCCAAACTACTTTTCAGTATTACATGCCTGGAGAGAATATGTTTGTTTTGCTAAGATTTTCTATGAGGCATATATTGTGATTACTGTGTAATCTGTTTGCAAAGACAGTATGTCACCCAGAGTGGAAAGACATTCTGGTGCAGGCCCATATGTGTGAGAAGCCTTACATAAAATAGCATTGGAGGAGACCTGTTTTCCTTCTAGAAGTCAATGGGAAACCATATTGTTCTGAGGAGCTTCTAGATGTGGTGACTGAGATTGGTTTGCTTTAAAATCTCAAGATGTTTGTTTTAAAGATAAAATAATGTTGGGATTTGTTATCTTTTTTTTTTCTCCAAAATAGGAGCTTTGGGAGAGGGGGTTGGAAAAAAGCAAGGCTATAGCTGTCTAGATTCTAATCACAATTCCATTCAAAGTTCCCTGGTAATGATGATGATGATAGTGACTTAGCATTCAGTGACTCTTTGCACTACCTTAGGCCAGGTCTCTCCACGTCTTCCCATCTTTGCACCCACTTCTTTGAGCTCTTGTATGTTCCGGCTGGTGTCAGCTTTGATGGGGTCAAGCCACCATGTTCTTTGGTGGCCTGGTTTCCTTTTACCACTATCTCGTCTAAGCATAATTCCAAAGTTCCCTAGGTTACTTATTTCTCTCTATATGTATACAAGAATGTTTACTGAAGCATATGTCTCTTGAAGGGCTTTTGTATTGCCTGTTTATTAAATTTATATTCTTCTTTCAGCCAACAAAAATAGTAGGCAGGTCAATTAACAATAATTACACTGATAAAATCCCAAATTATAACAAAAAATGTTTAAAAAAATAAATACGATACAAAAAGGAATTCCAATCTCAAGAAATCTCTGGCTAACTTGCTAGCTTACAACTATGATAACACTAGCTAGCACTAAAATAGCATACAGAAAGTTTGATCTCTTTAAATCATGATGGGAGACTGGAAGTGATTTACTCATTCTGTGAGAATCTATCTAGAACAGGAGTGTCAAATTGGCGGCCCGTGAGCCAGATGTGTCACACATAGGCCATGCCCACCCCAGCTCCTCGAATGGGAAAAACATCATGAAACATCACATGACAGCAGTGTAACACATGACAACAATGTTTGACACCCATGATCTAGAACCACAATATCTGGCTACAAAACTCCAGTTAAAGACAAGATGACAACAAATCAATATAGAAAACTGTATTTTTACTATCATTCTGTGATTATGTGGAGTTTACCATCCAGCTTGATCATCCTTATCACCACCTTAAACAGTCATTGGTATTGAAATAAAAAAAACAAAGGCCAATTTTTAATCCAAGGTTATGCATTACAATGATTAACAATTCTTAATGCATTTAAACACTGTAATTCAGGAAGCATTCACCAAAGAGCATAGAAAAACCTCAAAGAAGTAGTGCAAAATCAGAAGAGATGGAGAGACCTGGACCCATAGACTCACCAAGACTTAGACATGACTGATAACACCATACCATCATTATCATCATCACCAACAACATCATACCATGCAGGCTTCTGGTGATCAGTGAGACCAGTAATAGACTTTAGTATCAATAGCAAAACAAACAAGGATACTGGGTTATCTCACTTATCTGATGAGTTACATTTTATATCAGTCAACACCCTCCAGATTTTTGTGAGGCTACAAAGAAAACAGGACTAATAAGATGGGAATGGAGTTTATGAACTGGCCTGAGCATTTTCACACCATTGGAAAAGAATGCAGCAAAGTTCTCCCAATTTGAAGAACTAGAGTCACCATAACATTGTAACTTCAAATCCATCAGAGAGGAAAGATGCAAATGTATATTGTAGTAGATAATATTAAGTAGGGTTATGTGAATTAAAGAACTCTAAAATAGCACTAGGAGATAATGCTGGAGTTTTGTGTGGCATAGAATCAAAAACATGCATTTTGTGGTTTGCAAAGGAGACAAAGGAAATGCCTTTCAAAATACTTGTAAAATGTTTTAGGGTTGATTTCCAAATATCATTTTCCAGACCATTTTAGTATTATTATCATTATTGCAATTTTAAATGGGATACATACGGTAATTGTTTTTTGTTAATTAGTTTGATATCCAATATCCTTTCATTATATTTTTAATGCATTAAGCAAAATCTGTTGAAGAGCTGATATTCAGGGAGGGCTGTGAATATGTAGGATAACATTTGTATTTATTTATTTATTTATT
>JAEANM010028444.1:0-10363 GCA_017656035.1 Myanophis thanlyinensis
TAAAACTTTAAAACCCAAAATTAAAATACCCCGGAGGTGTCAGGCCAGGCCAGCTAGCTGGAAAAGATGAGTTTTTTCAGCCATGGCAGCCTCCTGCTACCCTCTACAAGTGAAAATGGAGCTCAACGGGCTGCACACAGCCCCCCCCCCAGCTCTGTTTTCATTGGCAGAGGAAGGATGCCATTGTGGCTGAAAACAGAACCTGGCAGAAGCATCATGGGCCAGTCCTTTGCTGTTTCTAGGGCAGCCCTGCTGGCCAGATCTAAGCATCCTATGGGCTGGATCCAGCCTCCAGGCCTTGAATTTGATACCCATCATATATCACATGCAGCTCCTAGCTGATAGGATGCAAGCTATAACATGTTCAATTGCAATCTCTACACTAGAGACTCTAGTTTCCAAAAAAATAACAAACATGCTTCAGCTATAACTGGATTTTCATGGGCTTGGTAGCATGCTGGCCAAAATATGATAAATATTTGATACTGTTTTTAATATTGGCAGGAAAGGCTGAATGTTGTATGGGAGTAAGGCTGGTAAATTAGTCTATATCTTACTTACATTATTACAAAGCACTATGAGAAAGCCTTGATTTAACCAAAGCCACAATGTATAGTGTCACCTATGTTATTATAGTTTGCATATGAAAATTGAAATCCATAGGCTGCTGACAGTGACATGTTATGCTCCAATAACAGTGATAGGTTCAGAGATAATTTTGAGAGAAAATGTGCAAAATTCCAGATGAATGCAATCCAGAAAAAATTACTCCAGTAGACAACATAAATAACAATTATATAATTGATGAGAAGTTAAAAATAGAGAGAGGTGAGAACTTGAAAGAACAGCAGTAAATTATAAAGCAATGTATGGACATATTGAAAACAAGGATAGAAAGCATGGGGAGATACACGTGACTGCTGTTGGTATGTGCTATATTTCCTTTTCTTTTTATTTTCCCATGCCTTTCATTTCTTTAGCTTGCTATTTCACACTCCTTTTTTACCCCGGAAGGAAGTGATAGGATGAACATGTAAAGTTACATATTTTCTATGTAAGATTACCTACAGAAGCAAGATAGGGGCAAGTTTAAAACAAAACAATACCAGGGCAATTGTAAGGAATTCCCAAGCAACCATGTTTTTGTGTATAATTATTTAATCATAATAAGTTGGTATACTGTCCAGTAATTCCTTCAAAGATTAAAAAAATGAAGGTGCTTAATAATTAAAAATACAAGACCCCATGAAGACTTGACAAGGTCAGAATTTTTACTCAAACTGCCCCAAAGGCTGGCTACAATTCCAGAGTAGATTTACTGGATAGTAAAGAAAGAGGCACCCATGTACTTGCAGCCCTGACAATGTAGAAAGCAGACAGAAACCCTACATTTCTCAAAATAGCAATCACTGACTTACTTAATATGATTGTGTGCTGCCAAATACACTAGAAAGGAAAAGTAACTGCATCCCTGCTGACAATGTTAGCTATCTTTCAGAAAAGCAGCTTCAGTGGCATCAACCGAAATCTCCAGAGGTAATGTATCTCTAAATATTAAGGAGCATTCATCAAGGCAAAATAGCATGCAGAAATTTTCCACATCATTTTTTTTTTCAAAAATAAAAATACTTTATTAGAAATAAATAGTAGTTTTTGTCTCTATTATATTAGCAATTTGTAAAGGAGACTGATACAAGGCAAAAAGGAAAAGAGAGAGCTATTTTCCAAGCAAAATATTACTTACCCTGTGCTACTTTTATAGGATTGCCCTGTGATACAATCTTCTGGAGGGGTTTTAGGGTTAAACCAAAAGTCAGCAAAGCACATGCTGGGCTCTGATTTTGACAGTGAAAGTTCAAATCCATAATCACTACAGAATAATAATAAATATGGTTTTTATTGTACACATAACTGTATGAATTAAAGCTGAAACAATTTGTATCCTTTTCAGATGGTATATTTTACCAAACATCTTTTGGGTTCCACAGCTTTTGTCATATTGGCCAATAAACTAACTTTCTAGGAGCGTCTTTACAGTTTTGACAGCTGAGTTCAGCAGATGCTCATTAGCACTCTAGTCTAGTTAGCAGCAATAAGTCCTCATTACAAAAAACAGGTTTATTCTCTTTGCATGAGAAATGATGAATAAGTGTACAATGCTTTAGTCAATTTTATTTACAAAGGAGCACAATCTTCTGGGAGGCTAGAACATTCCACAAGATTGGAGAGCATATGGGCAATTGGAAAGGAAATAGATCTTAATTTCTGCTCTTCCTTTTTTTTTGTTATGAACTGCTATGAAATCCAGCTTAGATTCAAAGGAAGAAAAGAATGCTCAGCATAGACAGAAAATCCCTGTTGAAACAAAGTTCCTCAGACTGTCTCCAAAGAGCAAACTCAAGGGGAGCAGATGAGTCTGGCAACCAGCCTTGGTGGCCACCTGTAACAAATCTGCTACCAGCAGCTGTGCTGGCAGACACATAGTTCCCTCATGGTCCATAAGTCTATTTCAGACAAGGCAGAGTCTTATTACAGAGACTCTGACATTATTCAAGTTGAATAGGATCATTTTCTCTAGATATTGGCCATTTTTAAAACTGAATATATGTTTAATTAAATAGGATTTTTTTTCAGTTAGTATTAAATCTAATAAAATGTAACATGCAGGATGTGAAGAAATAAAGAATGCTGTATTGCTGAGTATGCCAAGAGTTGTTTTGATACAAAATGGACAGCAAATAAATTTAATAAACAAACAAACTCCAAGATAATTCTATCTGTACTGCTTAACTGTTCATCTCCAAGCACAATTCAAAATGATACTTTGCAAACAGAGACACACAAAGTGCAATTCCTGGGCAATCCACTTTCCACTTTTTTAACCTTTAAAACATAAAAATTTAACTGATATAATAGTTTTGGGGTAAATAATCCCAAATATTCATGCAGATTGATATCTCCAAATCTGTTTTCTGGTTTTTCCACCTTTAAGAAGTAAACAGGGCAAGTCCCCAAGTTGTCATATTCAATAATTACTTCACAATGATATCCATCTGAAAAATATTCCCCTAGCTCAACCTGTTTATTTGTTGGTGGAACAAATTAGTGTTTATGGATAAAAATGTTCATTGTTATTCTTACTAAAGTTTTTTTTCAATCTTTATGATCTGTTTGTGAACTGTCATACCGATTGTTTTGGGATTGTCATAAAATAAATGAAATGTTGGCTATATTGTCCCTTTTTGTGTGTGAAGATAACTGTTCTCTTCCAAACAAATAAAAACCATAATTTCTATTAATAAATGTACTTTCAACTTACTTAGCAACCATTCAAAGTTGCAATAGACAACCACCCCCCCTCCAAAGGGACATGTGACCCAGATTTGAAGTTCTGATGTCAACTGTCCCCTGCAGTCATGTGACTGCATTCTGGGCATTCAGCAACTGACCTACATTTACAGCTGTTTGCCACACCTAGTGGCCATGATATACATTCTGCTTTTGACAGAAACTGGCATTTTCTTCCTGTTTCTGGCAAAACCTTGCCTATACTGAACAAGGAGTTTGCTTAACGACTGCCACAATAAAGATAATAAAAATGGGCAAATAGTTTGTGATCCACTTTATGGCCATCATGGTTTATTACCATAATTGTCAGACTCAATTATAGTCATAAATCAAGAACTATCTGTATGGATTTTTCAATATGTCTATACAATAACATTAACAACTCAGCCACTTGAGGAGACAGGAAGACAGAAAAACTTACCATAAAAAATCAGAAGAACTACATTCACAAACTTTGGAAGAAAGTGCTGACATAAAGTTTTTTCCTTTAATACACCATGATGAATTCTTCCTCCTTCTAAAGGTTCTCTTCTGGCCCATTATGCAACTGTCACCCTAAATATTAAAGGTTAATTCTCATAGCTGCTAGATAGTTATTTATTTATTTGTAACCCAATTCTTCTACTAATTTTCAAAATCCAATAAGAATTGTCAACTGAATTTTAGGTATAAGATCTAACAAGTGTTTCACATGGAGATTGCATGAACTTATCTTTTTCAACACAATTTAACTTTCTCCTTTTTCCCCATTTCTTCTATTGGTTATAAACACACAATATCTATTATGAGAAAGCTTAACAACACATCTTAATATTAAGTATAGAAAATATAGCATATTTATAGGCACATGTGTGTGAAGGAAAGGAGAAACAAATTAAATGCTAAAACAAAATGACTGATCTCATGAAAAAGAAGACAACAAGCCCATCAATTCTTGGGCTGTGCAAATTCCAGTAAGAAACATTATTGTCTAAATCTACATAGAGCTATTTCAAGCGAAGCAATACTGAGGTAGACTTGATACAGGGCACCTTTCCCCACTTTCAATTAATTTGATTGTAAGCAAGTTGAAATATAAGTGTGCCTATTGCTCAAATCATTCCTCTTTTCTTTGCTATGTCAAAAAGAAATTCTCCCTAAATTAAAAATATCCATTAATCTTAACTGGTCTGACATCAATTACAGACAATTAAAAGATTGATTGTTGAAACCTATTCATACTCAGTCCATAATAAATACTTTATCTTCAGATCAACTAAATCTTAGCTATTACAGTCTACAACGTTTAATGTGTAACATGTTCATTGTGTTTAATAAAATACTTACCTAGCTAAAAGTTGAATCAAGGAGCACACACTGGCTTATTTATAAATATTTGAGCTAGAAGACAGCCTTTGTTATAGAATTAAAGGAGCAATATACTAGTCTGAAATTGTTCTTCATATACTTTTCATACTATTCATTTTGCAGTGCCGTTAACTATAATAAAATCATACCTCTAAAGTTTTGTTTTTATGTTCACTTAACTGGAAACATTGTACTCTATATTGTATTGTGAAACATCTCCCGCCACTTTTTTGCTTTCCATCAAAATGCTATCTGATACCTCGTGCCGTATTACCTTTCTTAAATAAATCTGAGCTATAAATTCAAATTGGAAGTTATGCATTTAATACATATACCTTTTGATTTTAGTTAATCAAGAATGATTGTTTTTGATGGTTGCTATGTGTATGAATTTCCTGGAATAATCAGAAATATAGTCCTAGAAATCAAGCTATTCTCTCACAGCAGTCTGTTTTATCTGCAATTGGCAAGCCATGGATCCTATGCCTGGCTACTTAGAAATCAGTGAAACATTCAGTGTTACAAAAGTTGAGATTGTATCACATACATAAACTGTGTGACCTGCATACTCTCCCTTCTCTGTGTCTCTTGTTTATGATGGAATGAAACCACACTACAAATTTCCAGATTATTCAAATAAGGAAAACTGAGGTCTGTACAAGTCATATTTCATTTAGAATTTAGATATTAACTGAAAATTAAGTTTTAATTTTATGTGCTGATTTGTTAACCAGTTCAGTTAGACAAATTATACTTCTCTTTAACTGAACCACAGCCTTAGTGCAGTTAGTACCAATAATATTAAACATGTTTTAGTATTATACAAACAAATGTCACTAAATATGATAATTATTTCTTCCTATGTAGTTGCACCTGCAGATTTGTCAGGTCCCATGATTCATAGTCTTCATCAGTGCATTCACGGGTAAAAGATGGACGGAAATCTACCTTCACTAGCTCCCAGTCTGACTGGTAGCTGATGTGTCCAAATACCCTAAAGAGAAAAATATCAGAATAAGATCCCAACTAAAAGACTGGGAGTGAAACACAAGAATATAATAAGGAATACCTTCTGCTATGGTTGGCTATGGTAAATACAGGTAGTTATCATTACTATCTGCAGTTGGAACCAACAACTCAATCACTATGGGTTGTGGTTGTAAGGTGAACTGCGTTGACTTACAATGTCAGTTCTGGCTGCATCATATGAAGTCATATAACCGTGACTTGTGACTTCCTACCAGTTTCTCCATTGACTTTGCTTTGTTGGAAGCCAGCTGAGGTCATCAATAGCAATCATGGATGTTGCAACAATTGTAAATGTATGTTGGTTGCCAAGCACCCACATTGTGATCGTGTGACTACAGAAAACCGCAGCTTTGAAGACCACTTATAAATCTCCTTTTCCAGTGCTAATGTAACTTTGAATGGAAAAGCAGTCAGTAGCAATATCAGCACTTAGACTTATATACCACTTCACAGCCCTCTCTAAATGTTTTACAGAATTAGCATATTGCCCCCAATAATCTGGGTCCTCATTTATCAACCTCAGAAGGATGGAAGACTGAGTCAACCTGGAGCTGAGAAAACTTGAACTGCTGAAATGCTGGCAGTTGGCAGCTAGCAGAATTAATCTGCAATACTACAATCTAACCACTGTGCCACCATAGCTCTTCAGTACAGGAAGATGTTATATTTTCAAACTATTTTCATAATCAGGCTGTTCTGTATCATACTTTAAATATTAGCAATAAATTGACCTTGCATACCTGTATCTCAGTACCTACAGTAAGTATAATAGAACTAAACAAGAGATTATAGTAATCAATAATGGAGACTATAGGGAAGTCATGGATTTTGCTTTCTTAAACATTTATAATCACTTGACTTCACAACAGAAAGTTTGGCTTATCTGTGTTTAGCTTTGAAGTAATGTATGTTTAGTCAGACATCTATTTATCTATTATCTCTATATCTAAGGCATTCCTTTTACTCTTCTACTGAATCCTGAAGCCTCCACATTATCCCAAAAGTATTTCCCATACATACTCTCCCATTTAATTATTATCAATTAAGTTTGCTTTCATTTCATTTAAAGATGTTCAGATGTGTTCCTAAATTAATTACTTGGGTAATTGTTCCATTACATTAAGTTAAACACTTTTAATTGTTGACATTTAAACTGTTTCCATGTAGTTGGTGGTACAATAAAAGAAACTTACGTCATGACTAAAGTCTCATCCCCAGGTTCACTAAGTAGGCCATCCACATACACAGAAATACTTGTGAAATTATGCGTACTCCACGTTTGACCTTCATCTACACTGAATCTGTAATGGAAGTAGTAAAATAATCAACACAGTTTCTTTAAACAATTGAATAGGATTCACAAAGTCCAAAGTAGTTAAACAGCATATATTCTAAAGCTAACCACTACAGGTAGTCTTCTACTTATGACCGTTTGTTCAGTGAGCCTTCAAAGTTCTGCTGATGCTGAATGAATTGGTGGTTAAGACCAGTCCTTGAAGTTTGGGTTGTTCCAGCAGTTCTGCAATTGGTATGATTGCAATCTAGGAGTTTGACAACCTGCTCACATTTACAATCAGTTGCCAAGTATCCCTCAATCACATGAACACTATTTGTAACCTTCACTATTGCTGGGATATCTCTCCCACCCTTGCACCCTGCCCCAGACCATCTGTACCTCTGCCACAATAGCCATTTGTGCATCCAAGTGCACTCTCTCCAACCCTCTGCGCCTCCTTTGTAACCCCTGACCTACATGCATTCTCTCTATAGTGCCTCTTGTATATTCCTCCCCAAACTCTCAACCTTGCACACCCTCCCTGACCCTGGTAGCACCTCTCTTGCACCTTCCCAGATCCTCTCTCCCATCCTTGAGCATTTCCTCACAGACTATGCCTCTCACACATCCTCCTCAACCCTCATGCTCCGAACCCCGCTTCACTCTCTTCTCCACCCAGCATCCATTTATCTGTCTGCAGATGTGGAACTTTTGACTTCCTGACAGCTTCTCCAAATATTTGGTTGTGAGAAGCTGAGAGGAAGTTGCCTTGACTAACAATTATGAGTTTGAGTTAATGATGGCAACCAGGATTACAGGGATTGCTGTCACTAAGCAACACATTCACACTTTACAGCCACATTGTTTAGCAATTGAAATTCCAATCCCAACTGTCAGTAAAGGGGTACAGGTATACATATTTGAATTATTTCCTTTGTAAAAAAAAATTCTGCTACTAAAGTTATCTCAAAAGAGATTATCTCAAAATCTGAAACAGATACAGGTAGTCCTCAGCTTATACTATTCATTTAGGGACCATTCAGATTTATGACCATTTTTCACACTTATGACCACTACAGAATCCCCATGGTCATGGGATCAAAATTCAGGTATTTGGCAACTGGTATATATTTATGACACTTGCACTATCTCAGGATCATACTATCATCATCTGCTATCTTCCCAGCCAGCCTCCAACAAGCAAAGTCATTGGGTGGATTCACTTAACAACAATGTGATTCACTTAACAACTGCAGTTATTTAAGAATTGTGAAAAAATATTGTAAAATGGGTCAAAATTCACTTTATAACTGTCTTGCTTACTAGAATAAATTTTGGGCTTACTTGTGGTTATAAGTTGAGAACTACTGTATCTGTATTTCAAACTCTTAGTAGTTTATCCAGAACAGTGCACCAAAAACCAGTGTGAGTTAATCATAAAAAAGAAAAACACACAGAGGAAAAAAGATCTGTTCGATGGGGCTTTCTGGCATCAAGTTTCTGACATAAACAAGTCCCTTATGTTCATAAAATTTGATCATGAAATCAGTATACTGTTCTGAGAATCAATGTGGTAGGTTACAATGTAAGTAATAGCTGAAAGTCAGAATCAAAATAATTATCAAATCTACCTAAACCTCAGAATAGTTGTCCTGGATGAGATCAAATTACCATCTTGTGCTGCATGCAGTTTGCATAGTAGCCAATTAGATGTCAATACCAATAAGAAATTCTATTTTAGGTATTTTAGAAGAAACATACAGTGAATATTTCCAAACAGTTTAGAATAGGGCCTGCAGCAGCTATCCTTGGTGCTGCTATTCTATTCTTTTTTGCTCAGCGAATCTCATATAGAAGACCAAAATAGTGGAAGACCCAGATTATTATACATGAAAAACATCATTGTCAGGAACACTAAGAAGATTTAGTGAACAAGCCAGGGTTGCCAGAAAAAAATCAGCTGACAGCTTCCTAATCTTTAAGGAGTTAACTTTTTTTTATTATTAGCAACTACAGAAAGCTTTGCACACCACTAATTAATTCCCCTTTAAATATGTCCAAGTAGATAAGGGACAGAAGGGGAATTTGCAAACAACACCAAGCTGGCAGGAATAGCCAAGAACCCAGACAATAGGCCCAAGATTCAGAATGACTTTGACAGGCTTGAAAACTGGGCCCTATTTAACAAAATGAAATTTAGTGGTGAGAAAAGTAAGGTTTTACACTTAGGCAAAAAAAAACCAAATGCACAGATATAGAATAGGTGAAATCTAGCAGTAACTACAAGAGGGATCTAAGAAGGCCTAGTGGACAATCACTTAAATATGAGCCAGCAGTGTGCTGCAGCTGCCAAAAAAGCCAACGTAGTTCTAGGGTGCATAAACAGAGAGATAGAATCAAGATCACGTGAAATGTTAGTACCATTTTATAATTCCTTGGTAAGATCACACTTGGAATACTGTATTCAGTTTTGGTCATCACAATATAAACAAAGATGTTGAGATTCTAGAAAGAGTGCAGAGAAGAGCAACAAAGATGTTTAAGGGGATGGAGGCTAAAATATATGAAGAATAGTTGCAGAAATTGAGTATGTCTAGTGTAATGAAAAGAAGGATTAGGGGTGACATGATAGCAGTGTTCCAATATTTGAGAGGCTGCCACAAAAAAAGGGATCAATCTATTGTCCAAAGAACCTGAAAACAGGATAAGAAGCAATGGGTGGAAACTAATAAAGGAAAGAAGCAATCTAGAACTAAGGAGAAACTTCCTGACAGTGAGAACAATTAATCACTGGAGCAGCTTGCCTTAAGAAATTGTGGGTGCTCCATCAATGGAGGTATTTTAAAAAAGATTGGACAGCCATTTGTCTGAAGTGGGTCTCCCACTTGGATGGCTGGTTGGGCCTTCAGCATCCCTTCAAACTCTACTATTCTGTTCTGTTTTTGTTATTCTTTCTATGATCAAGTGTATCTATTACATCAAGTCCAATGAAAGTCTTGAGTGGTATAGGATCTCCTGCCATGGGCAGGGTGTTGAACTAAAAGACCTCTAAGGTCCCTGCTAACCTTATTGTTATATTTTCTATGTTCTAGATAGCTATTTATAGATGTCTGAGGGGGGTGGGGGGAAATGACTTCCTTACCTGTTTTATTTCCTTATTTCCATGGATAACTCAATTTAATCTTTTATTGTCAATGCCAACATGTGTGCAGCGAAATTGAATGAGCCTCCATCAGTACAATCACACAAAGCACAGGATACAGAATACATTCAGATACAGAATACTTCTCCAGATTTATAAACAAATCCCTAACCCCAGGAAATGCCCGGGCTGGCACATTTCCACATACATTTCCACATACA
>JAEANM010028446.1:0-10362 GCA_017656035.1 Myanophis thanlyinensis
TTCCAAGCCTTCAAACAGATGATTTACGCTGTTTGAAAGGCTCTAACAGTATCACGGGACAGACGTTCATTAAGAACAACCTCAGGCAAGCGTTGCCAAACCGGAAGCCCCCATATATATACCTGTTTTTTGTGTAATGATCAGTGTACACTTGAGGACCTCATGGCAGCATGACAGAACACAACGTTGCTAGTTTCTGAGCAAGATTTGTTTAACTTGTACTGATTATAATCTTGTAATTTATATTTTAAATTTTATGTTGTAAAATATGCCTCGTTTTAATTGTGATGCTTCTGACACAAATAAATGCTAATACCTATTCCAATTAGAGCTTTTTTAGGTGATGGTGGGGAAAGATACTAGCATGGAAGTACTTGGAGATTACATTCATTGCAGTGTCAAGTTATGTTTTCCATTTAGGTTTCTAGATGACAGATAATATACAATTCCCGCAAGGGAGAAGTGCCAAGCTGGAAAGACAGAAATGGGATTTGAAGTGAAAGCTGGAGGGGAAAAAAGATTCTATAGCAAAAGCAATATTTAAGTCTATAATAATTTGTTTTTAAAATAACGAAAGATGTAACAATCAAACAGCACTATAATTATATCATATTGCAATATATAATATTGACTTACATTAGAATTCCATTGTGCAAACTTTTTGCCCGTAAAAAGCTTATTGCAACAGTTATTGGAATCTCAATGTAATTTGACACTTTAAATTGTACCTATGTTATATATTGTTAATTTCTTCTTAATATTTCCATGTATCTCTCTGAGAATTATGTTTATGTTGAGATAAAGATTGACTATGGTAGATAAAATTGTGTACAGGCAGTCCTCGACTTACGACCATTTGTTTAATAGTGGTCTGAAGTTATAATGGCCTCAGAAAAAGCGGCTTGCAATTTGTCCTCAGACTCTCACATCATCCATCAATCATGGGATCACAATTCAGCAATTGGCAATTGGCTTCCATTTATGATGGTTACAATGTCTTGCAGTCATGTGATCATGATTTCTGGCATTGCAGAAACCAGATTCACTTAACCACTGTGTGATTGAATTAATGCTCGTGATTTGCTTAATGACCACAGTAAAAATAATTGTAAAATTGGGTCTGGTCACAATTATGACTTGCTTAACAATCGTATTGCTTAGAGACCAAACTTCCTGTCTCAATTATGATTGTAAGTCATAGACTTCCTATAATAAAATGATATTCTAGTTGATCCTTAGTTCAAAGTTCTGAATTTGTGCAAAAGTTTGAATCAATGCTCAAGAAGCAAGTAACACATCTCTGCATGTATGATCAGAGAGAAAAGAGTTCCCATTTATGGGGCTATCTGAAAACTTCTTGTTAATGAAATTGAATATATGGAGGTTGTCATGCTTGCAGAGATTTTCTATAGTGCGGATTTTTTTGTTTTGTTTTCTCAATCAATTGGATGCTTTTCACCACACCCTTGACGATTGTGGCAAAAAAAATGCATTTAGAAATTTTATATTTTTGGTACTTAAGATCTTACACAATGTGCTGTGCAGAAGGAGCAGCCATAACTCACAAACTGCTGTGCTTGTAAATTAACTCCTCTACAGTCTTCCCCAAAAGATGAATTGCTATATGTTTTCTTGCTCTCCATGTCCTATTTATTCAAGCTAGAATGTAAGAAATTGGCTTGCTACATAAGATTAAGGGCTATTTAATCCAAGGTGTTGTTTTCTGCTGTGGCTGGTTATATACAAGGAGGCTCTGAATGAGATAATGTTATTCTTCTTCCTTATACATCCCCAACACCTAGGAAGAGCAAGTACCATTTCATATTATAGTTAGGTATATGAAATTGCCCTAAAAGTTATCTTGAGTGAAGACAGTATGTGTTTGGGTGGGGGGTATCTTTTCACCTGCCATAACTTTTAAAATCTTCCAAACAGCATACCAGCTGTTAATTTCAAATAGGCATCAAAAGGAGATCAAGAATTTACTCCACTGATGAAGCCACTCAGTAAGAATTTGGAGCTCAGAACTAAAACAGAAGTAGCAATAGCAATAGCACTTAGACTTGTATACCGCTTTATAGTGCTTTACAGCTCTGTCTAAGCGATTTACAGAGTCAGCATATTGCCCCCAACAATTGGATCCTCATTTTACTCACCTTGGAAGGATAGAAGGCTGAGTCAACTTTGAGCCTGGTGGGATTTGAACTGCCAAACTGCAGGCAGTTGACAGCAGAAGTAGCCTGCAGTACTGTACTCTAACCACTGTGCCACCAAGGCACCAAGAAATGAGATACTATTGCTGCAATCCAAAATACATTCCTCTAAGGGATACCAACAATGACAACAGCAACAACAACATAGTTCAAGATATTTTACGAAAGTATATTTTTATAAATATGTAGGAATGATGTCTATATGCAGCAAACTGCCATAACACCCCCACAACTTTCATGATTCTATAATCTTTGCTCCAGTGAGGTGAGTTAAAATGCTTCATGTATTTAATCTCTTCTTCTGTCTTTTTGTCTCTTCCTGTCTCTGTCCCTTATCATTTAATTACTGACAATATAATATGTAACTAGGAGTTAGTTGATTGGATTATCTAATGAGTAAACTGTGGTTAAACATTGAATGATGAAGAATAATTTATGCCTGTAACAAGGAATATAAAAAAGCAATAAACATGATGAGAGCTTCAGCTTCTGCTCAAGCAGCTTTTGCTCAAGACGTGCCTGTGACTGGTTCTTAGTGCCCCAACATCTGGCGCCTGAACAGGGATGCCCCCCCTCAAGGAAAGCAACAGCCAACATACATACTGTCATCTGGAATAGACCTCTTGGTGCATCTTCGTCCTCCGGGATCTTCAAATGGTAAGAACGGGTTGCAATCTAACTCAACACCAACAAAAGCATGTAAGAGAATTACATTTTCTCTTACAAAAGTCAGGCTTGACCAGACATAGGCAAACTACGGCCCGTGGGACATACCCGGCCCGTTGGGCTTTTTAATCCGGCCCACTGAACTAGTTCGGGCGCAGACTGACACTCAACACTGATCCGGCTTCCATGTCCCGGAGCTCTTCAGAAATGTCCCGCCCGCGCGAACAGCAAAACCTCCCACTGCGCGCAGCCGTCTTTCCTTTGCAGAACGCCCGAGAGTGTCGCTCTTTGGGTACTGCTGCCTTGGTGATCGGCGCCTAGCGTCATCTGACACTGGGCAAGCGACCTACACGAGGCTGGGGCTGTCAGGCCTATGGGCACAGGACGATGACACGGAGCGGCTGCTGTCCCCGCTCCGCGCCCTTCCGCACCTGCCGAGCCCCTCACCCACCGAAGAGGCTGCCGAGCCATCCGGGGAGGGCCGTGGGGAGCTGCCTGGTGAAGTGGGACAGGCCGCTGACGCCCGCGTGTCTTTGCAGGCATGGGATGCAGCAGCCACGGAGAAGAAGGTAAGAGGGCGGCGGGCAGGAGCGGGGGGGTCGGCGGGTGGGTGCAGCTCCGCAGCAGCAATGCCGGCTCTTCTCCCACTGCCCAGGTGCTGCTGATGGGGAAAAGCGGCTCCGGCAAGACGAGCATGCGCTCCATCACGGGATTTAGTTGGCGAAGTGGAGCACATGCTCGTCTTGCCAGAGCCGCTTTTCCCCATCAGCAACACCTGGGTGGCGGGAGAAGAGCCAGCGTTGCCACTATGGAGCCGTGCCCACCCGCTGCCTCCCCCCCACTCCTGCCTGCCATGCTTCTTATCTTCTTCATGGCTGCTGCGTTCGGCATGCCATGCCTGCAAAGACATGTGGGGGAGGGGAGGCTGTAGGAGGGGGAGTAAGGGTGGGGAGGCTGTGGGAGGGGGAGTAAGGGTGGGACTGGGGGAGGGGGAGCCTGTCATTGTGGCCCGTGAGTCAAAAAGTTTGCCCACACCTGGGCTTGACAATGCCTGATGGGGACATTAGGAAGCTAGTGAGTGAGATAGGGAAACATTGTCCTTGGTATTGTGAACGGGGGATGCTCTGATTTAAGGATTGGGAAAGAATAGGCAACACCTTTCATCAAGAATCCCAAGCCCCAATTGACATTTTGCTTTGTTGGCATCAATGTCACCACACAGTGGAAAAATATGGAGCTGATGCAGTAGCTTGGTCTCAATTAAGTTTTACTCCCACTACAGCTTATGATCATGTAAAGGTTACAGTTCCTTCAGCTCCTATATCTCCCACGATGAATGTGACACCTTCAGAGCAAAAAGATTCTAGATCTTATGTTTCCATTCACCATGTATTACAAGATTAAGGGAAGGGAGATATGCAGGTACTAGTAGATATGCTCTCAGTTTGCTCTGTACATATGACAGGACAGGTAGATCAAAATGGAGCTTTGCAATGTGGAATCCCCAATCCAAATCTAATTCCACAAGATCATCAATTGATGACCATAGATCTAAAAGATTGTTTTTTCTCCATACCTTTGTGTATGGCAGACCAAGAAAAAATTGCTTTTACAGTACCAGCTATAAATCATGCTGAACCTACTTGTTGCTATCATTGGACTGTATTACCACAAGGAATGTTGAACAGTACCACTTTGTGTCAATATTTTGTAGCTAACCCTTTAGCTCCTTTTCAAAAGCGTCATCCAGCAGGTTTAATATATCATTATATGGATGACATTCTTATAGGAACTCCCTCTATCCCATCTTTTTGGCTTTTGGAGCTACAAATGGATTTCGCTAATTGTGGATTACAAATTGCTCCTGAAAAGGTGCTAGTCTCCATATTTCTATTTAGGGCAGAAACTTCTTCAAAGTTATACAAATCTTAATATTACACAGTTTTCTTTACCTCCTTCTATTTCACTAATTAAATTACAACAAATCTTGGGCACTATTAATTGGGTAAGACCTTATTTTTGCTTACCTACAGGTCTGTTAAATACCTTATTTGCATTTACTCACCCAGGGCAAATCTGCAGATGTAATTTCAATCTCCTCGGCTGTTCAAACAGTAGTTAAACAAATTAATGCAATCATAGGAGCTAAATTTGTTAACCGCATTCCTGTTCTTAAGTCTCCGCTGACCTTGTTAATCTTCCCTAATGATAAGCTACCTATCGCTGTCCTTTTTACTATCAAAGACAATACAGTTTATTGTATTGAGTGGCGTTATTTACCACATACTCCTTCACATAATGTGTTACCTATTTTTTTTGCTTTAGCAGATTTAATTATGCAAGGCCGTTTGCAGGCCCTTCAACGGTCTGGCACAGACTTGGTGGATATTTGCATTCCTCTCGCTAAATCTAATTTTGAATTTGCTTTTCAGACATGTCAAACTTTACAAATTGCATTGATGGACTATGTGGGAAAGATTTCATATAATTTACTTAAAGAGCCTCACTTTACATGCTTAATGACTTCTGCTTTTTGTATTTTCAACATGCTTTCTAATCAGCCTTTGCCTGATGCTATTACTTTATTTTCTGATGGTGGCAAGGCTAGAGGAGGAATCACATATCTAGATGAATCAACAGCAAAATGGCACACTTTTTACACAGCTGTGCAGCCCACACCACAACGATCGGAACTTGCAGCTGCTGTTCTTGCTTTTTACACTTTTGCTCACAAACAATTTAATCTCATTTCTGACTCTCATTATGTACGTCAACTTATTGTTAATTTACCTGGTGCTTATGTAACACTCAGACTAGATGCTAATTTATTATCTTTGTTTTTAACTTTGAGGCATTTATTACAGGATTGTACTCATCCATACTTTGTTTCACACATTAGGAGTCATTCCTCTTTGCCTGGACCTCTCTCAGAAGGTAATGCTCAGGCAGATGCTGCTGTACATATACTCCCAACTCTATTTTCTGATCCTTTTTATAGTAACTCCTTTTTTCATCAAAATGCTCATGGTTTGGCACAGACCTGCCATATTCCTCAACCAAGCAAAACAAATAATTGCCACCTGTCCTCAATGTACTGGTCCAGCCCCCATAGGAGACACAGGGGTTAACCCCCATGGTTTAGAAGCCAATCAATATGGCAAGTGGATGTTACTAATGTTCCATCTCTAGGAAATATCTTCACGTTTCAATTGACACTTATTCTGGAGCCATTTGGGCAACCCCCCCAACAGGGACAACTTCTAATCATGTAATTTCCCATCTCATGGCTGCTATTACAGCTTTGGGAAAACCAGCTGTTATAAAAACAGATAATGGCCCAACCTATACGTCTTCTTTTCTCCAATTTTGCGCTACGTAGAATATTCTTCGTCATGGCCTACTTTATAATTCTACTGGCCAAGCTATTGTTGAATGAGCCAATTGCTCATTTAAAGATTGCTTACTTAAACAATTAAAAAAGGAGGGATCTAGGGTACCTAATTTGGCATGGATAACTCGTCAAGTTAAAGTCCTAATAACTTTAAATCAGCTGAATATTTCTTTTCAAAATTCTACTGCCTACCAGCGTCACTTTCAGCAGAAAGCTATGCTCCCTAATCTATTGGTATATTATCGGCAATTGCCTGATAAAACCTGGTTAGGCCCAGTTCCTTTATTAACTTGGGGATGAGGTTATGCTGCTGTGCTTGCTCCTACAGGGCCTCTCTGGATTCCAGCCCGGTATGTGCGACCAGCCAAACATGTTGTGGCATCAAGTTCCAAACCCAATCCCGGAAATGAAGAAGGTGGCTTCAGACAGTGTCCATTTCGCTCTCACCATCGCAGTCGGCTAATGACCTAGGGTGATGTGAAGAACCTAACATCCAAAGTGCAAGAGGCTCTGAGGCAGCAAGGGAAAGAACCTACACTAGAGAATTTATGTGCTGTTATATTTGCGGTTTTGATTGCAAGTTCCTTAGTTGTTCTTTGCCTCTCTTTCCTTCCTAATTGTTGTGTGGGGACTCAAGCTCTTTCACTTCATCCTTTAGAATCATGGATGAAGTATAATATTTGGGTGCAATTAGCTAATGTCACACAAGTGACAGACTTGTCTTTCTGAATCATATGATATGGAAAATTTGCACTCTACCTGTCTTATACCTGTGTGTGTTCCATCATCAGTTTTAAAAAATTATATTGAATTAAGCAATTTGCTATCAGATAATGAATTTCAATATGCAACTACGTCAAACTGGGGGTCTGGCTTTTATATGGTGCCCTCAGATGCTATTGTTTTGTATACACTAATTGTAACTGTTCCTGAAAATATTACTTGTGTAAAAATTGTCAATTGTATTACTTCACCTGAAAAACCTCATTGTATACATGTCAGTCCAGGGATTTTAAATTGTACATCTTTTCAAGAGATATCCTTTAATTATGTACATATATGATTACCAAAAGGATAGTTCTTTACCTGCGGGAAAGAGACATTTAACTACATTCCTGCTAATGTAAGTATGACATACAGTTGCCTTAACAGACTTACTACCTTCTTGCCAACCAAAGTAGATCCTTATCAGTTGCTGTTATCTAATCCAATGTCTTCTTTCTCTACTTAATGTGTCTTTTGTTTTTTCATACTAAACCACCATTATCCTTGCCTCAGGAATGAGTTTATGCTTTGTATAAACAAATGCAAGGTTATATGTTTCCTGATTATGACCCACTAACTAATCCAGCTTATGATTATGCCTTAACTAGTAAAATAAAAGAGAGTGAAATGTAGGGATGGTGTCTATGCACAGCAAACTGCCATAACACCCCCCACAACTTTCATGATTCTATAATCTTTGCTCCAATGAGGCGAGCTAAAATGCTTCACGTATTTAATCTCTTCTTCTATTTTTTTTGTCTCTTCCTGTCTCTGTCCCTTATCATTTAATTACTGACAATATAATATGTAACTGATCAAATGGGGTTGAGAGTAGGTGGGGTTTTATACATTCTTGCTCCTTGCTTATGGCCCAGTTTTTCTGAATGGTGGATACAAAATCTCCATTCCTAAAGACCAGCTTCTTCAAGCTTCTGCTTGAGGCTGTTTTCCTTTTTGCCTTTTTAAGATTTTTGTCTATTTCTCCTTTATGGGAAATATTCTATCCTTTCCCTTTTTAATATTAAAAATAAAGAGTATTTTAATCTGGGGGAGGTTTTCTATAAAGGGTATAATAATAGAAATACAAAAGCCTGAGGCAGACCATTTTTTCCCTCTCGTACTAAAGAGAGTCAAGATGAAGCCATCTTGAGTTTCTTCTTCACTCATTTCTCTCTTTCAGGGATAAGGTGGTGTGAGGCTAATGGCTGTTGAATATCTTTTTCAAGGCCATCTTCATGTTTCTCCACATAGCCTGTCATCCAGGGTCCACTACAAGAGTATTGAAAGTGAAGCTCAAGGCTGAGAATCACTGTCTAATAAAAATATTCAGGATCATAGCCTTGATTTGAATAAGATTTTAAAACAGAACATATTGTCTTCTATCTTCACCCCAAACAATGTAGAATTAATGCTTTTAAAAATTCTTGAATATTGTATATATAGCTAAAAACTTATTGCACAAAAACCATTCAATAATTTTGCAATGTAAATGAAACATGCTCTTTTTTATATTTTTAAAGAGAAACAATAAAAAAACAAACAATTGCTGAAAGCATACAGATTTTGTTTTATTTTTATTAAAACAAACCCAGCCCCTCCCCCAACCTCAACCCAACCTCAACTTTATCTAAGATTTTGTTTCTCAACATTTCCTATTCTCCTTTGCATCAGCACAAAGTGACTATGAAGTACTGTCGTTTTGATTAGCAGTTCTCTGCATCCTCTGGCCTCCATTTGACTCAGGAATTCTTTGCAAGTGCCTAAGCAGCTAAGAATGAGAGTGGAAATATCTTCAAAATAAAAATGAGGAGCTCAACCTATTTATCATCATGTTTCTTTTTTGGCAAGGAAGATCTCATGTTTGTACTAAATAAAACCATTTGAAAATTGCAAAGAAGAGGAGGCGAGAGGATGCTAAACTGTGAGAAAATATATAAAAAGAAAGAAGTATTAAGTAGATCTAAATGTGTTGCCTGCTTCTAATACAAGTGAAATGTTAGGAATGCTTCAAACAGATGCCGCTTAACTCCTTCCACAATAACTGAGATTAATTCATGACAGGCCTATTTAATTGATGGAAATCAGTTTTACACATTTCCTTTCCTCTTAAAGGTGAAGAATAGATTTGATTAACTATTTTTTACTGGTCGATTAGTATACCATTTAATTATTTGCTAAATTTATATGGCTGCCCATCACACAAGTTTGCTGACGACACCGTCATGGTGGACCTGATCTCCGAAAACAACGACATGGCCTACCTAGAAGAGATTAGAAATCTGGAGAACTGGTGTTGGAAAAATAACCTCCTCAACCTCAGCAAGACAAAGGAGTTGATAGTGGACTTCAGTACAAAACAGGAAAGAAAATACCAGACCCCTGTCATCAACAAGAGCCCAGTGGAGAGAGTGGACTGTTTCAGATGTCATGGACCTGTCACATCAACACCATAGTGAAAAAGACCCGGTAACGTTTCTACCACCTCAGATGCCTGAGAGACTTCAGACTACCCTCCAACTTAAGAACTTTTAGGAACTTTTACTCCTGCTCTGTAGAGAGCATATCGATGGGCAACATCACAACCTGGTTCAGGAACAACACCATGCAAGACAGACAAGCACTACAGAGGGTGGTACGCTCAGCCAAGTGCATCATCTGCACCAAGCTCCCTGAACTGCACTCCATCTACAGCAAATGTTGCTGGACTATAGCCAGGAAAGATAGTAAAGGACCTCAGCCACCCCAACAACATTCACCATGATATATTCAGGAAAGTGTTTTCTTTGTGTTTTCCCAACACAGAGAGACTGAGAAGAAGCTTCTTTCCACAGGCAATATGGACTCTAAACAAAAAACCACAAGAACACTCACAATTACAACAAGACCCCTATTAGTACCTCATTTCCTAACTTTCCTAACTATTCCTAACTTATTTCCTAATCAATTTTCCTATCTTGTCTAGACTATTCTCTTACTCTACTACCAATCGTGGTTATGGGCAGTCACATAAGTATTTCACTGCATATTGTACCAAGTATGACTATGTGACAAAATTTAAATTTGAATTTGAACAAGAAGTGACTCTGGGAGGCATACAGCAAAAATATAAAACTATAAACAGTCAAATTAAAAAGCTTTTTTTTAAAGAGAAAGTATACAAATACACAAGAAATTATATTTTGCAAGGGAGCCATCTCAGGACCTCACTAGTCCCCTGAGACCCTCTGGCTGATGACATACCTTGAGGGACTTTTGGAAAATAAGTATTTATTTATTTATATTATTTATTTTATTTAATCACATTTATATACCGCCCCATCTCCACAA